>JAQGAE010003302.1:0-15094 GCA_034696685.1 Julus scandinavius | reverse complement strand
ATTTTTATTTTTATTTAATCTCTTTTTGTTTGGCTGTGATTGTGTTTTAAAATTTCACCCATTGAAAGTGATAGGGTGGTGATCCAGCTTAAATGATGTACTCCCTCCTACTGTAGTTATACTAGTAAGAAAAACTAAGTTTATAATGCTACACACACTGCAAAGTGAAACATCTAATTTTATTTTTTAAATGCATCTGGAATTAAGACATTCATGTGAAATAGATACATCTGCATCTTATATTTGAATTTTAAAAAAATACCTAAGATCCTAGGGGAACTGAAAACAGAAATTTAACTGTTTTCAGTTGGTAAGAAGACAACACCATTGTGTATCAATGCGTGCACGCGTTACTGTGCGGGAATTTTGATTATCTGTTGTAAGGCCGCCGGACGTGTACTGTCTTTCATCTGTGACCATTGATTACGCTATCATCGGGACAGTGGCGTGCAATCGTCAGGACAGTGACGCGCTATTAGCGGGACAGTGAGGCGCGATCATCGGGACATTGACACGCAATCGTTTGGACAAGTGGAGAGAAGTCCTCAATGTGGATGAGCTGAATGTCGAGGTTGACACGTCCGTCGGAGAGGACCACCGTACATAGCTTAACGGGGTTTGAAACCCTATCCTTTACAATGGGTAAATTTGCAACAACACTCACAGCCAAACAAAATGAGATTAAATGAAAATAAAAATTGTATAAAATAGCTTTATAAATCAGCAAGGTCATTCGCTTGTCTTTTTTCACTTTAAAATAGTAGATTTTTAAAATTATTAAACAAGTTTGAAAAATGTCCGATAATTTGCAGTCTCATGCTGCACGTGCTGGCAGCATGTGCAAATTAACCACTGTTGTCATCCAGCTACAATTTAGGGGCCAGCACACATGTTAAGCCCGATGCCAACAGCAATTGCTAAACAACGCGTGTGGGGTGCACCACGGTCGAACCTATGTGGCGAGCAACTTACCACTTTGTTTGCAGGTTGCGACCTGCATGTTCTAAACCAGGGGACTGTTCCCACTTTTGAAGTTATTCGCGCCACTGGCCTTTACACCTCCTACATCGATGTTTCCGTATATACAGAGGGATTGCTGCCCTTTGCGCGAAGTTGGAAGGTCGACCGGACGATCAAGGCTACGGGTGACCATAGCGCTATTACCTTCGACCTTGATGGACGGCCGGCCCAACTCAACGGCCTTGCCCAGCGGACCACTTACAGGTGGCTCTCCAAGAAGGCAAACTGTGGTGCATTCGACGGGACTCTCACCGCTGGACTGGAGGCCGTCGGTCTGACCGCTGCATCAGTTTTGGCAGCCATTTGCGGTGCCGAACTGGATGCACTGGTCCATACTATCACGGCCGCTGTATCCGTTACATGCGACACTTCCATGCCAATCAGGGAATCTTGTAGGAAATTCAGTGCCATTTGGACCCCTGAGCTTATGGTGCTAAAACGCGTGCTGCTGTGACTGAAACGCCGAGTCTCCGTGCTTGGCAGTTGGGACCCCACCACAGACGAATTTTACCAAACCCTGGCCGAATACCGAAATGCTAGGACTGACTACGCAAGCAATACGAGATGCCACACCAAAATCTTTCAAGAGTGTCTCGCATCAGACAAGGATCGCGACGTATGGGCGCTACATTTTCGGATCGTCATTAACTGCGGCCTTCCGGCAGTTTTTTCAACTGTCCTGTCTGGCGTCACTAACACCATCACCCCAGAAGAAACTGCCCACAGACTTTTGGAGCATTTTTCCCAAGGGACACACACGATGATGTCAGGCAAACCTTCGCCGCAACAGCCAAGCAGCTCCCTTGACCCAGAACGACTCATCACGCACATGGACTCCAACAAGGCACCAGGCCCTGACCATCTCACATCTGACACGTGCCTATGCACCATGTCCAGCCGCCCCTGAGCTATTCACCACTATTTAACACCTGTCTGGCGGAGGTACACTTTCGACTGCCATGTTAGCTGGCATCTGTACACGTGATCTCCAAACCTCAGCGCGACGACTACTCCTTACTCTCCATTTACCGCTTAATTTGCCTACTCTGCATCTTCGCAAAGGTCTTGGAGAAAGCCATAGCAGGGCAGGTCAACCACGCCATCCAGGCTTCCCTGTCCCCTCACTAATTCGGTTTTTGGCGACAGGTCTCTACCATTGATGCTCTGAGTGCTGCCATTAAGCGAATTGAACGAGAGAAATTATGTGGAAAACAGGTTGTGGCAATCTCATTAGACATAAAAACGGCCTTCGACCATGCTTGGTGGCCCACTCTGCGGCTTCAGCTCCTGAAAAAGCAGCGTCCCTCGAACTTTGTCAGTTTGATTGATTTATACTGCTTGGCCGGCAGGTTCGACTAGACCTCGCTGATGCCCGGATCAATCTTGGCACCCAGCGCAATTGTGTGCAGTTCATGCTCGGCCCGCTGTTCTGGAACGAAAAGGGCGACCTTCTCGGACTAACCCTTCCTCGCAGCTGTCAACTGCACCGCTTTGCAGATAACAGTTTACTGATCGTCTCTGCAAGGCATGCAGCAACTCTGCTTGCCTCAACTAACACTCCTATATCAGCTATATCCACGTGCGGGACAAGCAGAAAGCATACTTTCGTTGCAGACAAATCCAAGCTCCTTGCGCTCACCAAAGCTTCACAAAAATACATGCCACAATGGATGGTCTGGGCGCAGAGCGGGTTCTCAGCATGCATGTGCTGGGTGTCATTCAACTCAACTGATCACCATCCAGAGAGTACTCGGGTTGGTAAGTTTTTTGTTTACGAGAGAAATGCACTGTCACGCATTTACTTTTATTTATTTTCAACTGCCATTCGTCGCATCAGGAGGCTAGTACGACGAGAGCGTCGTGGAGTTTGGGGGAGATACTTGTGCCTTCATCCACTTCGTCTTATATGTTGGAATGATCAGCAAAAGTTTTGAGTTACTAGACAGTGACTTTAGAAGGTATTTTATAAAAAGACAAGGGGCTGAGGACTCTACCTTGGGGTACTTCAGAGGATACATCTGTCCAGCTTGTTTCAGCTCCATTTATTACAACCCTTTGCTTCCTTCCTGTTAGAAATGCGGATATTCGTGAAATAATAAGGGGATTGAAACCTTACCATGGTTCAATAAACTTTGGATATGAATAAACAGAGCCAGCTGCATTTCACAAGAACACCCCTTTCTGAATCCATGCTGAATTTCAACTATTAACCTTTCCTGAATAAGGTGAACCATGACTTTCGAATAAATAATATGTTCCAGCAATTTAACAACTACTGAAGTGAGGGAGACGGGTCGATAGTTGTTCGGGTTCTTTGAACAGCCAGCCTTAAATATTGGACATATATTTGCATATTTCCAGTCTTCAGGAAGGCTGCCACAGTCAATGGATTGGTAAAATAATTTCAATAAAAACACACTAATCACAGGAGCTAGTTTTTTAGAACTCTTAAAGAGATTATGTTGTCAGGACCAACAGATTTTTGATAAGATAGTGCTTTAAAAAGTTTGAGGACACCATCACTAGATACATGCACCTCCACCATTATGGAATCAGTAATGATATCAAAATTAGGTAATACTGGATTTTCATTAACAAAAACTCCCTGAAATTGTGAGTTAAAATTGTAGCAATTTCAAAGCAATTAGATATCATTCTGCCACCTTCGTCAACCAAGGCAGAGACAGAATTGGGTCCCTTTCGTACAGATTTAATGTACTTCCTGAAAAACTTTGGATTCTCCTTTAAACAATCCCCTAATCTAAATTTCTTAGTTTGATTGAGCATTAAAAATTAAATTTTTTAAATTTTGCCTTAACAATTTGAACTTAGTTTTAGCATCCACACTTTTTGATGTTTGTAACAAATTTCTAATTAATCTCAAATGATGTAAGGTGCGGCGAAGTTCTGTGTTATACCAGACTGGCTCAGATCATTTGCAACACAATTTAGAAGGAATAAATTTTGAAATGCCCTCACCTATAACTTCTTTAAATAAATCCCAGTTACAACCAACAGGTCTTGCATGCATACTCTTAAAAATTATGGACATATTAGCATTGACAAATTCCCCAAACCCGGCCCAATCAGCCTTATGAAACGGGTAAAACTTTTTCCTAGGAACTATGATTTTGCAAAGCAAAACGACAAACTCAGCAACAATTAATTGATTGTGTTCCCTAATCCCAGCATCTGTGAAAACATCAGTAAACGACTGGGGAATTTGTAATTAATAGTTTTAAGATGTTTCTGCCCCTAGTGGGCTGTTTGTTTAGTTGCTCAAAAGAATGATTTGCCATAAAGTCCAGGAACAGTTTAGAATTTCTAGCAAATAAGGTAGGAGTGTGGATATAATTATCCAAGTTTATACCTGGATAGTTAAAGTCACCACCAATAATAATTATAGGGTTTTTGTTGGTGTAATGCAAAATGGTGGATACTAGAATCATTTGGCCGATAGATATTTAACTTGTAGCAATTGAAACTAATAATACAGTATGATACAAGCGTTCAGGTTGTTTTATAAATGTTGTCATTGTTTTAGAGCTACTAGTTTTTTTGCTATAAAAGATTAAAGTTGGTTGCGCAGACTGTCCCACTGTGCCCCTATACCAGGACACAGTGGGACATGGCATGGGGTACAGTGGTCCACCCGAAATTAAGACAAATTTTACAAGAAAAAGAACACCACATCGATTAATTGTGTTTAATTCAGCACGTCAATTTAAAATTTCAAGTATAAATTATAACAACGATTAAAATTAACCGTAATTACAGCAGCTTTCATATTTTCACTGCTTACTTGTCCAAATGTGTTTTTTCCTGTGATTGTGAACCATTTTTACTTTAAAACATAATTTTAAACATGTTTTTATTTAAACTTATGATTAAAGAGAAAATATATAAATGTTTTCCAAAAACATTAACTGGGGTATGCTAGGACATGTCCCACTGTACCCCATAATGTTGTGGTCCACTGTACCTGTATAACAAGTTTGATTTGAATAAGGCCTTAAAGCTGACCACATGGCTAATTAACATGTGTTGAAATCTGTTGAACACGTTTGTAGTTGATAACTGATGAAAATACTTGAAGTCAGGACTTGATGAAATAACTCTTTATTTCATTACTGACACGTGTTTTTTAGCCCTACTTTTACACACATGTATAAGGATGTCCAACCCCTGCGAAGGCTAGCTGAGAAAAGACAGGTCTCTGCAAGGTGTCCCAAACTGACCCGTTGCGTTGCCTGGGGCATAGGGCTATTTACCTCCCTGTATGGTGCTGCCACTTGCATCCCACACAGTGGTGACCCCATTCCGAGGACACACGGGACTTCGTGCCCCAGATACGGGATGTGTCCCTGAGGGTGCACCACTCCAACAACATTAATTTTAGTTTGAAATTATAGCTGGATATAAACACTTGTCAATGGTATGTTGCAGCATTACTAATGTTTTATAATTACATTTAGAATAAAAATCCAATTGCGAGTTGAATAATTACTTTTCAAAAACAAAACTTGAACTGAAAATATTTTCTTCTATACTTGTGTCAGATCCCAGAAATTTTGGTAAATGAAAGAGTGCTACATACAGCTTCTTTGCAAATCAAAAGCATTAGGTTGCTGATAAAACCTGAATTTATAAAGATTTTGTACCACTGTGCACAAGTCTCCTCTATGGTACTACATGCAACTATTTTACAGTAGGTCTCCAGGGCTGCTTCTCTAATAGAAGAAAATTTATTAGAGTGGGCTATGAATATCTACCATAACCACCCTCCCTATCCCTATTTCCTCATTGGCAATGTCTTCAGTTAACCTTGTTTCAGATCTAATTATGATGTCTGATCCGTGTGACTACTGCCTCCCTGAACTTTAACGACTTGTTCTTAATGCTCTGGCAATTTAAAGCCATAACATTAAGACCATTAAACTGCCTTCTCTCATTAAGAATAAGATTTACAGGCAAATTACAACTTTCTAGTTTCCCTGAGCCAGTCCTGCAGTAGCTCCATTGAGGAAGGAGCCAAGAACAGACTTTCCATCTGGGTTGAGGTGAAAACCATTGTGAGAGTAACACCTCTCAGGATTGTGTTACAATTCCTAAGAGGCATCCGCAAACACGATGCCCTCCTGCTAGCAAAATATGGAAATCCTTTGTGAAAAGTACCTCACCCCATGTAAGCCACCTAGACCCTGAAAACCTTGGTCAAACCTAAGAAGGATGCTCGGTATTTCCATTCTTGCCTTAGACCTGATTTGTCGGACCTCCTTAACAAAGTTCTTCAGATGCCGGATTAGCACGTCAGGTGAATCATTTGTCATGTTGTTGGTTCCAGCATGCACCACCATGCTGGAACCACCACAGGTTTGGGACTGGCACATTTTAGCACAGACCCCACCCGTGACATTAAGCGCTCAACTCGTGTGCCAGGATAGCACCAGGTTTGCCGACCTTTACCCCACGGACAATGGAATCACCTATCAGGTGAACCTCTTGAGGTTCAGCAGACTGCTGGGCAACATCAGGTGCACATTGTAACACACTGAAGTGGTTACCAAACGAAATGCCTGAAGCACCAGCTTAAGCCACCTGTCATCATTGATGAACGTTTGTTTTTTGTGGCTCATGTCAAGTGGGTCCTCCACAGGGTGCAAACGGCTTACGCGTGGTTCCCGGATCTCTTGGGTGTGCTCCCCATTCATCCTGCGCACCCTATATCTCAGGGCCGTGGGCCCGCCTTGACATATGTGGCAGAAATCTGGACTCGTGCTGTCCGGTACAAGTATTTATGCAAATGGCTGGATGCTTTCCAGCGACCCTTCATTATTGCCGCTGTCAAAGCTTATAAGAATACCTCTCTTGTAGCAGCCCAGGCCATTGCACAACTTGCTCTCCTTTATCTTTGGATTGATGAGCTTTCCCAGTTTTCCAGTGTCCGTGCCGCTGGCATTACCACCTTTCTACCGGACGACCGCCGACTCGAAACTTGGCCCCTGCATCTGTTCTCCCCCGCCCTGCCACACGCCTCTCCTTCAGTTACACACTTGCCAGATCCCAGGAGGAAGTAGACTTTACCCCTCCTGGCCATCTACGGATCTTCACTGATGGGAGCAAATCTGCGGAGGGGGTGAGGGCGGCCTTTCTGGCATATGACGTCGACACCATGGGTCTTACCAGGAGATTGAGACTTGCGCTGTACTGCTCGGTGTCCCAGGCTGAACCATTGGCTAAACATCGTGCTACGGAATGGGATGTTGGCCGTCGGGCCATCTTTAGAGTTTTTAGCGACTCCAGGAGTACACTTGATGCCATGCGTGACCTCTTGTCCACTAACCTGTTTGTTCACCACCCTGGTTGGCATTGCGTCGTTGTTTGCATGGGTCAAGGCTCATGTTGGGAATCCGGGAAATGAGCAGGCGGACAAACTCGCTGAGGAGGCACCCTTCTATGGCAGCCTTGGCCTACAACATCATTCCAGCCAGTTTTGTCAGGTCTAATCCCTAGAATGCTGACTTGGGGGAGTGGCAACGGCTATTTGCCACAGTCTCGCATAATTCTCAGGAGGGTGGGAGCTTCCACATCTCTTCCATCTGCCCACTCTTGCATCCGCCGGCATCTCGGGGTGGGCATGTGTGTACTGGACATGTACTTAATATAAGCATATGCGCATACACGTCTGTACTGGCTTGCTGCCATCTGTGCGTGTGTGCTTTGTGTCTGCCCACTCCATTGCTCAAAGGTTTCACTTTATAACTCCATTGCTACGGTTGTCACTGTATATCGCTAGTTATTCCATATTCTCGTCACTTTTTCCTCAATCATCACCAACTTGCACCCATCATCACCACATGCTCTCAACCCTACATTGGTCCCATCTCAGTGCTGTATCCCTTAGCAGCGTTTCCCCTCCTGGGGACAAACACTTAAATAAAAAAAGTAAATGGTAACTTACGATTTCAAAATTACTTGATCCACCATCTGAAGAACAAAGTCAATAAATTTGTTGGGATCGATGCTTGGTAGTCCGGGTTCCAATTTCATGCCCATCACCTGCAACAGAATACTGAATTAATTGTTACCATACATAATTTTGAGAGGAAAATGTCATGTATACGGGATCCCTTGTTAAATAAACATCCGATTGGCATAGACAGGGACAAAAAATGTAATGGTTCATATTTTTAATGCACCAATGACAAAAGTCAACAAATATATGCAGCTTACTTGATATTATTCAATCAAGGAGGATTTTCCAAAATTTCTAGAGGGATTACATAATCTTATTGTACATTTTTTACACTACTGTTAGTTTTTTTTGTTTGTTGATTTTAATGTTGGCCTAAAGGTGGGTATGCACCAAAAGAAATAGGGAACACATAACATAATCACAAATTCTCAAACGTGTGTCAGGTACAGGCCTTGGCAGGAGCACCTTGACCAGCAAACACCAGAATTTTCTCTGAAGATGGACAATTTTCCCAAAAATTACATAAAACTTCTGGACTCAAAACTGGTAAGCAAACCTTTGTTCAAAGCATTTTTCAGAAACCGTGCTTTTGTTTCATGTTTTCTTGAGGATACTGGCCTTAAAGAGTAAAAACACAATATGTAACAATAATGAAAAACTGCCGGCAGCAGAATTAACAGGATCATTAACTACCTGGAAAATGTATGGATTATCTTATGTGTTATGATTATAATAAAGAATTGCCTCCAATTAAATTCCAGGGTATGATGCATCATTAAAAAGAGATTCTGATTTTTTATGAAAGATTAGGGACCATTTAGATAGGGGTAAGATGAGAGAGTGACATTATCGATTTTTTTTAAAATATTGGCTTGAGATATTTAATCTGAAATGTCTTTGGTTACTATTATACAACAACCAATAGCCCCTACAGATTTGTATTGGAAAACCCATTTTTTTGGTGCATGTCTAACTTTGATAGAGAAAAAACATTCAATGCAACAATATCACATAACCATTGTTTCATGGTTTAATCATGAACAATACCAGGCTAATGTAACATCTTCAAAATGACAACACAACATAAAATGTAAATGATATGTAAGATCGAAAAAATCGTCCATGGCTGAAATGTATTAGAACACCGTAGGACTGGACAGAAGTGAAATGGAACAGTTTAATTAATATTTTGTGACATCTCCTTTTGCAGCAATAACAGCGTTTACTTCTGTCGGGCATTTTATTCAGCAGGTTCTGACACATCTGGTATAACTGCATTTCACACATTGAGTATTTTACTCATCAAATCTTCAACAGTTCTTTGCAGGTTCTTTGTTAGCACACATTTAATTTTCCTCTACCATAATTTTTCAATGAGAGAAAGATCTGGGCTACTGGAAGGCCACAGAGAACACTGACATCATGGCCATAAAGCCATGCTTTGGTTGTCTATGCATTATGACAGCTTGCACCATCTTGCTGGGAAAAAAAGAAACTCATCACCCATTTGAAATTTATCAATAGATGGCATCAGATGATGTTTCAAGATTTTCTGGTATTTTGCAGCATTAACAGTTCCCTCAATGAAATGCAGGTTTCCATCACCTTTGGCTGTCTTACAACCCTAAATCATAACACTCGTGGGAGTTTAACTGAACAGTTAAGGCAATTGAGGTAAAAGCATCATCCTTCTTCCTGATCACTTGCTTAAACCTAGTGCCAGTTGACACTTTAAGTCTTCAATCATCACTGAAACAGGTGGTATTCCATTCAAGGGCGCCGAGAGCCAGGGCTGGGCCTGGGGGAAAGGGGAAGGGAATTATGGGGATGAGGATTATATAAATAATATGTAATATACTTTGTTTATATACAAGTGCATAATAATATTTACAAGGCCGTGATCCCATTTCGGGGTGGGGGGTTATGGTCCAAAAATCGCGGAAAATTAGCGGATTCGGGTTGAAATTTGTGAAATTTATTGGATTTCGGGTGGATGTATTGCCAATATCCCCCCATATATTCGGCCTTTAATATTTATTTACAAAGCATATTTACCAATTGACATGCATTTATTAACAGTAAAAATATCTACATCATAAATAACTGCAATTATTTTTGCAATACATCTTTCCTGGCTTATTACCTGCAAACATTTTAATAATGTCATCAAAATCTAATTTTCTGGCTAATATTGTTTCAATAGCTAATGTTCCATTTTTTCTTTCAATTGTTTTTCTTTTCATTTGGTAGCTCCTGATTTGTAATGGTAGCTTATTTTGAAAATATAATTCCTTTAAAATAAATAAAATTGTACATTTAAGGTTAAATTTGTTTGTATGCAATAACTTTAGCACAATTATGTATAGCATCATTTTTTGGCTAACTACATATAGGATATTAAGGTATTCAAGTGTGTGATGATTCCCCCTAAAGTATGTCCCACGCATGGTAGGAATGCGGGCGGTAATTAGCGGGATAAAATGTGATTGCGTAGTTGGCGGGAAAAATGTGATTACGTAAAAAGACTGGAAAGTTCAAGAAGGAACTTCATTCCTGCTGCCCAGGTTGCCACCAGGTGGGTGGAAAATGATATAAAAAGGGAACCTGGGTCAGCAGGAAGGGAGTTCGGTTTTTAGGGCCTGACCAAGCTGGTCAGCCTCGCTTTTTTATGTGATACGGTTTCTGTTTACTTAAGTCCTGCGAGTCAGCAGGCAAGTGTCAACGTTGTGCTTTTTAAAGTCTTTTTATAAGTTTAATGATTAAATAAGTTCAAGTCTCTATCGTGCCACCGTTGCTTTCTACACGGAAACATCGCGAAGTGAGCTGCACACCTTCACATGGTGGAGGTTGGGTTTTACCTGACAGTCTCCGTACTTGGATTTCTTTCTCTCGCGTCTAATCGGATCATGGATGTCAGTGCAAGAGCCGAGGGTATGTTAACCTGTGGGCGGGCGAACGCCAACGTGATTGGTTCCGGAATACAAGATCAGCAGCCTGGCCCTAGTGGTTTGATGGCCCAGTCAACACCAGTGCTTGAAAAAGGACGTCAGAAGGACCACCCCACCCAGTGGCAGTTGGCATTACAGGCCTGGGGGGGAGGTCGGCCAGCGAACTGTTGGCTCATACAAACCATGTTTTATATGGACATAAAATGCAGCATCCTCATGAGATAGGGTTATTTGAAGACCCAGACATTACAATCAAGATTCCAGAGGAGATAGATGGCGCTCGGGCCGCTGAACAGCCTCACCCAGTGGGCCCGATGCCTATATTAGTCAATTTACATGCTCCCAGACCTATGTATGATGGCATGGGTGATGTCGACAAATTTCTAAATGCCTTTGAAGGTATGGTCCAGGCTGAAGGATTGCCACTGAACACTTATGGGCATCGGCTGCGGGGCAATTTGACGGGTCAAGCAGCTAAATGGTTCTCCACACGTTCTCAACAGCTGTTGCAATTGTCGTGGCCACAGTTGGTGAACCAATTGCGCCTGTTTTTTGGTACAACCGCATACAGTCCACGGTCGTGGCAACTGTACTTGACAAGAAAACAAGGAATGAATGAGTCCATGCGTAGCTATTTGATTGAGATGTCATCCATGGCCCACTCGCTTAATCCAAAGATGCCACCCAGTGACACTATCCTGATCATCCTAGCGGGGCTATTGCCCTTTTATCACCTGGCCCTGGGGGGCAGGCGATTCACCACATTGGAGGACTTGTGGATGATCCTTATCAATTTAGAAGAGTCTTATGCATTTGCCAGATCAGATACGTCACGGCCTCCACCACTAATTGCTTTGGTTTTCCAACCGCAGATGCCCCCTGCAGCTCAGAGAGGGACAGGACCGGCTCAGGTGGTCTGCTGGTCATGTTCTGCATCGGGCTATTACCGTCGAGACTGTCCAAAAAAGAGGGCCTCATGGAACGGCGTGGCTTCCGTTCATAACCCGGATAAAGTAGAGATGGTTTCACCGTTGGCCGCTATACAAGTGACACAGGTACTACGTGGCCAGGATGCCCCTTGGGACGAGTGGGCTGCTTCACCAACACTGATGATGACCATTAAGGAATGTTCGGCGGTTATGACTGTGGATAGTGGTGCGGTTTTGTCGGTCTTGTCGGTCGATTTGATGTCAGATTTCGGGCTGTCATTGCTGCCTGGTAGGCCGTTGCATCGTCTATACGACGTATCACAACAGGACATCAAGTTTTTGGGTTAAACCGAGGCAATGGTTATAGTGGGAGGACGTAAATTCATTCATCGATTTAGGGTACTGCAGCAGCCAAAGCAAGTGGCCCTGTTGGGTTGGGATTTTTGCCATCATGCGGGGTTGGTGATTTTGCCAAGTTCACAGACTTTTTGTTATCAGGATGCACCGGAGGTTCAATTTCCATTTGCACGTGCTGTGGGAATGATCACCACAGAACCAGTGGACACAGCAAAACGGGCTACGCCATCGAAAAAGGAAGAGAAGTTACCACAACAGAAAGAAGATAGACTTTTGCAGCTTCCCGTACGGTTATTACAACCGGTGACTTTAGCCCCATGTTCAGAGTCTATGGTGATGTGCGTGCTTCCAGATCAGGCCCGGAAAGGTGACATTGTGTTGATAGAGGCTCTCCAATTTAATGGAGCGTCGGTCCGCACGGCGCACGGAATCATGGCTATTGATGATAATCGATGTTGTCTTTTCCAGATGGCTAATTTAACGGCAGAGGCCCTAACATTGAAAGAGGGCTCATTAGTGGCATCTTTGTCCGCACTTGAGGATCCTGAGATGGCACTGGAAATCGGAACAGATGACATTGGAGCTGTTATGGAAGGATCCAAACTTGGTTCTGATGATTTATTGTTGAACTCCTTGTTGAATTTGGGGCCTACTTTTTCGAAGGCCCAACGAAGGGAATTAAGACGTTTACTAATTGGATTTCGTAGGGCATTTGCTCTGTCTGTGCATGAATTGGGATTAAGTAAATTACCACCGCATTCGATCGATACGGGGGATAGGCCTCCGGTTTATGTGGCCCCTAGGCGGTCGTCCCCTAAGGTTCGAGAAATTATTAAACAGGAATTGGGTGAAATGCTGCATCGAGGGGTGGTGACCCCTAGTAAAAGTCGTTATTCAAGTCCTGTAGTATTCGTGAAAAAAAAGGATCGTTCAGTTAGATTTTGTGTTGACTATCGTAAGCTAAATCAGGCTACTATTGTGGATAGTTATCCGCTACCAAGAATCGACGATGCGTTGGATGCCATGCAGGGTTCGGCATGGTTCGCGACGCTCGATATGATGTCGGGATACTGGCAGGTGCCAATGGATGGACGGGATCAAGAAAAAACTGCCTTCTCTTGTTCAGAGGGCCACTTTGAGTTTTCCCGTATGCTATTCGGGCTTTGTAATGCGCCTGCTACAATGCAGCGAGGGTTAGACCAGATTTCCTTCCAGTTAAAATGGGAAGCTTGCCTGGTCTACCTCGATGATATCATAGTATTTGCCCCTACATTCTCGTTGTTTTTGAAAAGGTTAACTGCAGTATTTGACCTATTACTGGCACATAATATCCGGTTGAAGCCCTCAAAATGTTTTTTCGGGTTTGAGCAAGTTCGATACCTGGGACATGTCGTAAGTGCCCAGGGGTGGCCACCGACCCTGATAAGATTGGTGCGGTACGGAATTTCCCAAAGCCCGTAGTAGGAAAAGGAGTAAAGAGTTTTTGGGGTTATGTGGGTATTATCGTAGGTTTGTAGAGGGATTTGCTACCATCGCTAGGCCACTCATTGATTTGACCCGCGACAACGTTCCCTTTGAGTGGTCATCATTGTGTAAGGATAGTTTTATCCGGCTGAAAAAAGCCTTTTGTACGGCTCCGATTTTGGCAATGTTTGTTCCAGGGGCCCCATTGAGATTACATACAGATGCGTCACGAGTGGGGCTGGGTGCCATCTTGTACCAGGGTGATAAGGTGGATCAGCGAGTGTTAGCTTATGCTAGTTGTTCCCTGCTGCCGGCGGAGACTTGCCACACTGTGACCGAGCTGGAGGCCCTGGCAATTGTGTGGGCAGCGGAGAAATTTAGACATTATCTTTTCCTGAATAAGGTGACAATTGTCACCGATCACCATGCATTATGCTATCTTAGATCCTTGAAAAATCCATCCAACCGCTTGGGTCGATGGGCAGCTAGGATGGAGGAGTTTAGTTATGACGTAGAATATAAAAAAGGCGGCCTTCACGTGGATGTGGACTGTCTGAGCAGATATCCGGTGGACGAGTCTCTAAATGATCAGGTTATTGAGGATGATGCATATATTTACCTATTGCAGACGAAGGTTGACATAACTCGCGAACAGCAAAATGACCGCTCGTTGGACGCGTTACGTGACAAGGCAACAAGCGGATCGGTAACCCCGAAAGGTTATGTGATTTTGGGGGTACCTTGTATTTCTTCCACCCATCATAGCCCCTGCGGTTGTTGTTGGTGGTGCCCGAACATTTGCAGGAAGATATTATCCGCCAGTGTCTTGACCACCCCTTAGGGGGTCATTTTGGGTGTACCAAAACCATGGCCCTATTGACTAGGGCATATTATTGGCCCCATATGAAGATTACCGTGAGTCGTTATGTCAGCTCTTGTCCTCAGTGTCAAGTTAATAAAATTCCTAAGACATTAACCCCGGGGTTATTAGAACCCATAGCCATTGAGGAGCCTGCAATGAAGTGGGGTTTTGATTTTGCTGGCCCTTTTCCCTAATCTACGGGACAGGCTTCCTATTGGCTGGTCGCTGTGGACTATAGCACGCGATTTTGTGTGGCCGCCCCTATTAAGCGAGCGAATGCGGTGGCGATTGAAATTTTTTTCTTGAAGTTGTTTGATCGGTTTGGGGTGCCTGGGTCCCTTATCTCTGACAGTGGAACCCCTCAGTTGAGCAATAGGGCCCAGGAATTTTTTCGCACATATGGGATATAACACAGGGCGTCCACCCCCTATCATCAGCAGGCAGACGGATTGGTGGAATGCCTGATACAGACCCTGCTGGTATCAGTAAAGACCATGGCCCCAGAGGGCATGTGTAAGGGTGGATGGCCCACTGCATT
>JAQGAE010003301.1:0-15098 GCA_034696685.1 Julus scandinavius | reverse complement strand
GAAATTTCCGTTTATCAGTAAAATCTGGAATTGGCGAGGTGGGTGCTTGGAAATTTATAGGATATGGACCTTTGCATGTTCCAACACATTTTCTGGACACCCTACTTTTCAAAAATATTAAGGACGTCTTTGAGGGGGGAATGGGGATGTCTGGGCTAAAATGGACACAATTTGGACAGGGGGTAGGAGGTGGACGTCAAGTTTTGAAGGAATTTGGGGGACGTCCTTTTTGAATGGCCCCTTAATTTCTTTGAGCCTTGTGGAAACTAGTATATCTCGAAACAACTGTGACATCACTTTTTTTCTGATATGAAAGGCTGGCTTGGTCGCACTTAAAATATATTCTTTATGCATTAAAAATCATCTGATAATGTATCAGTAAAAGGTTATTGCATATCGCTAAGTGTTACAAATTTGGCAAGTGATGCGAGACAGTTTTGAAGTGATCGCTTTTGAGTCTGTTGATTTCTGGAGGAATGATCACTATAGATCATCGACCTCAGTTCAGTGAGCTTGACCCAGATCAACGGGGTCAAATCTGCAAATTCCACAGAAGGGATCCCTAAAACGGAGTGCTAAAGTTCACGATGTAGGGATTTACAGTAGTGCAGCTATACCTGGGAATGCTATAGACAAGACTAGGGGCTTAGTACAAATCTGGGATTTGCAAAATTCGTCAGCTAGGTAAATCATTGAAGAAAACTCTATTAGAAGTGGAAGGCTATATAGAGGCGGAAGGTGAAAACAATTTGAAGTGGAAAATATTGTGTTTTGTTATTCAAACAAGAGTGCATAAATTTTGACAAATCAGAATTGTGTATTTTACATAAAAAAAACCGAAACTGTGCATTTTCAGTTGTGTTCAACCCATATTCCTAGTGTTTTAATAATTTTCCTTATACCGATTCAGCACCCTTTTATGGGGTAGCATTTAGATATAAATATGCAAATGAGAATATGACGCGTACTTCCACCATCCATCCCTCTCGTGTGCAGTGCTCTCTTTCTCCCCCCGTCCCCACCATGTGGACGTTCTTCCAGAATGAGCAACATCCGTCGGTGGATGCGACGTCCGTCTTTGATTCACACCATCGCGATTGGTGGTGTGTTTTTTTTTCTATCTTCTACTTCGTCCTTCCAAACCCAGTGTACTTAAGCAACGTCCATCAGCGTCTCCATCAGTAGAGTCGCTGGTGTTATCTTCTTCATCACTCGTCGTCACACCGGATACACATTACATGTATTTCGGTGGTGCGCAGGATTTTCTCTAAGCTGCAATCTGCTTTGCCGAACACGGTTGCATTTCCTACATAGCAGCTTTCTGAGCTAAATCGAGTTGAACGCGGATGCTGTTGTTGTTGTGTATTCGAGAGCAATATGTCTGGGTGAGAGTTTGAGGAAGAGAGAGAGAAATATGCGTTCGTTGCCTCTTCAATGTTGTTACTTTATTTTCTACATGTTTTTTTCTTTTTTTTTTTGGTTTCAGAGGTAAAACCGTTGCGATGAAATTCGACGAGATCTTGGGCGTTTTGGGCGACCTAGGGCCGTACCAGAAGCGGATCGTCTTCCTGCTCTGTCTTCCTGCCATCTCCTGCGGATTGCATAAGTTGGCATGGGTGTTCCTGGGAGCTGTTCCTCCTCACAGGTAAGTCTTCATGGCATAGGGGGAAAGGTCATAAACCTCAAACCCAGTTTTGATAAAATCTCTTTTATTGAGCCCTCTTATAAATAATGCACACACTTAGGCCCGTACCACAGTTGCTCAACAAACTGCAGCTCAAGCTAAAGCTTGAGATGACACATTTGTCTGTCGTGAGTTCGCCTTTGCATTTTTTCTATGCCGTTGTGATATGCATTTGGGGCTTGAGACACAGCTCAGTCTCAAGCTCATGCGATTTGAGCAACTGTGGTACGGGGGTTACTCTCCAATCTGCATGGTGTGATGAGATGAAGAAATTTCAAATAGCCCCCTTTAATTTAAAAAATGAAAAACAGAATTTGTTTTATTAATCAAGTTGGGCACTACTTTATGTAAGGAAAAATGACCAAAATTGTCAACCAGTTGACATATTTTTATGATTTGTTTTGTTTAAATGACAACGTTATGAAATTGACTATTTTCTGACTAACCACAATGTTTCTATTGAAATTTGACTTAACCAGCTAATAGTTATGACATCGAGCTTTAATTACTTGTCTCGTAGATGTATTAGAACATTTTGTTCTCCATGTATACAGTTTTTTAAATAAGAATGGGGAAAATAAAGTACTTGAGTTGTGTTGTCGCATTGACATCGCAGTTGACCAAAAGTGGTTTAAGCTCATCGAGATGTATCTCCAATGTTGAAATTTTATAAATCACTCAGTACTCTTGCTAGTCATTAGATATTAAATATCCCAACGTCTTTCTTGACAGGTTTAAAGAATTGTTCAAAAATATGTAGTCTGTTGATCAACTCAATGTTGCTTCCAAATTTGTTTACTTTGAATTGAATTGGCAATTTCTTCTTTCATCAGTTCGTTTAAGTTTTGTTGATCTCAAAGTTTAATTGCATTGTTTTTAATGTATCTGGAACGAAATTTCCCCTTTTCCCTATATCGCATTTGTTACTAACATTAGAGTAACCATAAATTGTCTTCAGAATCTATAATCAAGATGAGGAGTTAGTTTGAACAGCGATGGAATTTCTGAATAAAAACCCAATTTTGAGTTTTCGACATTTTCCACTCGCTAGGTGTCGCTTGCCCTTTGAAACCGGAAATAGCAGCTATGAGCTTCCGGCTGACGTCATCAACATGTCCTTGCCGTGGGATCCCGTCCACGACCAATGGCAGGAGTGTCGAATGTACAACACCAATTTTTCTGAAGAATATTTCGATGCCGGAATCCCTGCTACAACGACGGTCGAGTGCCAAAATGGTTACGTCTACGACAGATCACGTTACGCCAGTAGCGTAGCCATGGACGTAAGTGAGCCAGAACTACTGCCAAACTAGTTTGTAATAAAAAAGTATGCAAATTCCGAGTGGTTTGAGATCAAGGTAAATGGCATAAAAATACTTTCGACAGAACCTTGCAAATGCAAAATGGGGGTGGTGGATTTTAAAGTTCTGGAAAATGGCCAAACTCCCTGTTATCTTGCCAACAATTGTTTCTTAAAAATCAATAAAAACCAAACAAATGCACGTACACTAAGGCTTTAACGTCATTACCCGTCTTTACATATTTCAATGTTTGCAACAAGTTTTTTAAGGACTGCTAACTAGAAAAAAAGTTAAAACCTCATAAGGGGCCTTTCAAAAAGGACGTTCTCAAGAGAGGGTGGGGGAGGGGAGTCTGCTGGAATGTGGACTTGGGGGAGGAAGGGAAAAACCATTATGGACGTCCACTAATGATGGTATTTTTAGGTTATGAACTTTCTGTTTGATTAAGTTTTGAAGGTCTGTGAAAGGGGAATTGGACACCAAAAGAAATGTTTCCCCAGTCCCAAATGTACTTGAACTTTTAAAACTTCAGGAAAGTCGGGATTTATTTATTTATTTATTTTATTACACTCACGAACACTCACGGGTCACTTCCCGCAAATCAATATCAATCACATAATCAAAAACCTAACACGATTTTATTCAAGTTACTAAAGATTAATGGTAAATGATGGGTAATAATTGAACAAAACACAAGATATGCCCAATTTTATGCTGGAATTTCCCTTCGAGGTCCGGAAATTTATTGTTAATCAGGAAAAATTGGAAAATTGTCGTGGAATTGGTAGCGATCGAGGCGGGTGCTTGGAAATTTATAGGATGGGTCTTTAAACGTTTCAGCAAATTTTCTGGACACCCTACTTTAAAAAAAATCCATTAAGGTCGTCCATAAGGGGATGGGGGGATCTGGGGGGTGGGAGGAAGTCAATTTTTGAAGGAATTTCGGGACATCCTTTTTGAAAGGCCCTTAAGTGCAATGATTTATATAAAATTCACCAAGTTTTTCATTTATATGTTTAGTGGGATTTGGTGTGTAACCGTTTGGTGCTACACGCCACCACCCAAGCTCTATTCATGGTGGGTGTCCTCTTTGGATCCCTTGGATTTGGCATCATGTCTGATCAGTAAGTCATTAGTTTCGTGTAAGACGTTGTATTCTTATGAGTTTTTGTTCCTTTTGATTAATCACACTTGTCTCACAGAATCGGCAGACGACCCACATTCCTCATCTCCTTGACCACCTTGCTGATCTGCGGCATTCTAGGTGGTGTCATTTCCGATTATTTTAGCTTCACGGCCATGCGAATGGTGGTTGGTGCCTGCACATCAGGGGTCTTTTTATCCTCTTATGTCATTGGTAAGTAAAACCTGAACGACACCAGTAACAAGTTTTTCAATAAAGTTCAAATTTGGTAACTTTTTTTTCCTTACCATCTTGCAGCCATGGAAATGGTGGGTCCGTCCAAAAGAATTTTAGTGGGAACGTTGTTCCAGTGTTTCTTTGCCATTGGCTATCTGCTCACAGCTCTATTTGCCTACTTGATCCGCGGATGGCAAGTCCTGCAAGTGGCCATTTCGGTGGCTGGAGCATTCTTCATAAGTTATTGGTGGTAAGTAGATTTATTGAACGGCTGAAGCAGTGGCGTGGGCGGCTGCCCTCCCTCTCTAAGCCACTGGGCTGAGGCTATGTCATAGCTGAAAAGCCAGCTAAAACCTCATACGCCACAAGGGGGTGCTGAACCGGAGTACGGTTAAACCGTGATTATGTATATTTTTGTATCTCTTAAGGTTCATTCCAGAATCTCCCAGATGGTTGTTGCAAAGAAAAAAGGTGAAGGAGTCTGAAGCAATACTTCATAAAATGGCCAAGGAAAACAACACCTCGCTGCCGCACGACGTGTTTCTGGCTGACAACTTAATCGACTTGCAAGTGGTCAGTGACATCCATCATGACAAATCCTTAATGTGTGCCATTTCCACATA
The DNA here is from genome assembly GCA_034696685.1 of Julus scandinavius. Lineage (NCBI taxonomy): Eukaryota > Metazoa > Arthropoda > Diplopoda > Julida > Julidae > Julus > Julus scandinavius. Next base: position 10,130 of record JAQGAE010003301.1, on the reverse strand, counting down.
TTCCATGGTGTTCCATTTCTGGTTTTTTACACGATTTCTGTATTACTTTTTAAGCCTAGGGAAATCAAGCAAAATTGGTCGATAAAAGACATCTTATTTCGCTATCCGAATTTGCGAAACAAATCGCTGATCATCTTTTTTAACTGGTAAGTCTAGTTTAATCGGTATGCTTTTTTAAATGCAGTGATACCTGTCAACATTTAGAGCAGAAGTGTCCATTGTAAGAATACTTTTTAATGCTCCCCAGAGTTGTTTGACCTATACCCAGTTGTTCATTGCGCAGTTTGACCAGTTTTCCTGTGTTTAGCTTAACGTATATAACAATGACGTATATATGGGGGGGATATTGGGGATAGGTTCCCCCGAAATCCAATAAATTTCACAAATTTCAACCCAAATCCGCCAATTTGCCGCGATTTATGGGGTCGCAAGATGGTGCTATGTGTTTTCACATAAATGGCGCTGTTGGAATCCCCTATTTGAACATTTATATATACATCAAGGGACTCGGCCCTTAGGGGCCATTCAATAAGGACGTCCCCGAAATTCCTCCATTAATTTACTTTTAGTCCCCTACCCCCTGTCCACATGTTGTCCTTATTTTTTTTTTGAAAAGTTAGGGTGTTCAAGAAATTTGTTGGATAATGAAAATGACCATCTTATAAATTTGCAAGCACCCACCTCACTGCCAATTCCAGGACATATTTCCAGGTTTTTCTGATTAACGGAAATTTCAGCATACAATTGGTGTTTAACACAAAGTTAGGTATAATTCCCGACTTTTCCGAGGTTTTAAAAATGAAAGTCAAATATAAAAAATTCTGTTTGGTACTGTAAACATATGATATTTCATAACATTAAGCAAATGAGTTGTTAACATTTTTCTCGTCGTTTATTTTTCAGGTTCGTCATAAGTGGCGTCTATTACGGGTTAGGTCTGAACACTTCGAATTTGGGTGGAAATGATTATATTAATTTCCTGATTTTCGCTGCAGTTGAGATTCCAGCTTGTTGTTTGGGCCTATTGCTCCTCGATCGATTGGGCCGAAGGGTTATCCTGTGCGGATCCTTGCTCATTGGTGGATCGATGTTACTACTTATTCCAGCTTTTGATTCCGGTAAGTTTTTTTTCGTCAGGAAAATACCTCATTTTGTTATAGCTTTGATTGATAGGATTATTTTATTTTTAATTTAAAGAAAATCCAACGGCAGCAGTGGTTTTGGGCATGATTGGTAAATTCGGCGTTACAAGTGCCTACAATGTGATTTACATATTTTCGTCGGAATTATTTCCGACCGTTATCCGCAATAGTGGATTAGGAATGAGTTCGGTGTGCTCCAGGATAGGAGGCATCATCGCCGCATATTTACTCCTATTGGTAAGTTTGAAAATTGCCCATTTTTTTTATTAATTCTTTCAGCTAACCAGTGGACATCTTGTCTTTTTTTTTCCAGGCTAGTCATTGGAAACCCCTTCCACTCATCATTTTTGGTGCTAGTTCCGTTACTGCCGGACTTCTTGCCTTACTTCTGCCTGAAACAATGAATAAGAGGCTTCCAGAAACGTTGGACGATGGAGAATCATTCGGAAAGTAAGTTATCGAATTAGAGTGGTCCCTACATTAGAGGAACCCTACACTTAAAATTACAACATTTTAAAATTCAATTGTATATATGAATTACGATAGAATTTAGTTTTAGTTTTGATCAAAATTGGTTTTTTATAACTGACTGTATTTCATTTTGCATATCCGCATTATTTATAATTTTTAAATCAAATTTTACAGTAAATTATAAACCAAAATTGCATCAAATATACTATACACAATTCAAATTGAGTACTTCCTATCATAATGTACTTTAGGCTCAGTACCGCTCGTTATATAAAATACTGAGTATCAAATCGACCATCTTTATAGCAAAATATGAAAATTTAAATATTTAAAAATAAACATTTATGACATTTTTCAAAAAAAAACAACAAGTTTTTTACTAAAGTTTTAAAAACAGGATTATGTTTTACTCTTTTAATTATAATGATTGAATTGTGTTATATTAGACATTGTATTTCATAAAATCAGTTTGTACATCAGTGGGTATATCTGATGATATACCTACAAATAATCTAATTTTTTATAACCACTGGATTAGACAATTTTAAAAAATGACAAAATTCAACTTCACAGGACTTGAGACGCAGCTCAGTCTCAAGCTCACGCGATTTGAGTAACTGTGGTACGGGGGTTAGTCGTTAGAAAATAATATGCAAATCGATAATTATCTTTACATCAAGAACCACTTTTTAATATAATTAATTCCATTTTTAACAACTTTCATTTTAAATATGCAAGGCCATCTTTTCTAATCTGAAAATAAAATTGTTTTAAATTATAGATCCAGTAAATCTAGTTTCTCCCCGAATGAAGAAGTCAGAATGAAAGGGACGACGACCAGTATAGAAGAATGAGCGGCTTCAAATCATTGACATTCAAGGTTCGATGCAAACTTTTTTACGTACAATTGTATCTGGAGCAACTGTAGATTACCTAACCAATGGAGGTGAGTAACTCGAAATTCAACCACTTGGTGACAATGCAATGAAATGAGTCAGAATGACACACATGTATAGATTAAAAACGAATTTTGCGATTACTTAAAGCGGTACAAAAATAGCTTAGTCCTTTTTTAAAGTAATAACTGTGATCAATAAAACTTTGATAACGGAGAGTTTTCATTTTTAAACTCAAATACGCCGAAATTTTATATTATCTCTAATTGTAGTCTGTGTGCTACATTTTGATAACACTAGGACGTTTTATTTCCTTCTTATTCTAAAATATTTGAAAGTCATAAAAGAGAATTTTTTGAAATTTCACACCATATTATTAATCACATATCAGTTATTGTTTATTTCTTCAATTTTTAAATTTTGAACTTCTACAAGTTTGCTTTTTGTAACCAATTTCCTTAATGCTACTACAGTAGATGTTCTCTTAATCTCATATACATACATACATACATTCACCCCAAAAACGCATCATTTTTAAACAGAATAGTGGTATATTGAAAATACCGAGTTTTTCCCATCATGATTTTCTTTTGTTTTATTTTATGGCAGTGCATGTACTATACATTCCGTCAACAAGTAATTGTAGTTAGTTTGAATGATTTTTTAAAATAAAAAACTTCAACTATATAAATAAATGATCCTTAACATTTTTGAAAAGTAGGGTGTCCAAAAAATTTAATGGGAACATACAAAGGTCCATCCTATAAATTTCCAAGCACTCGTCTCGCTACCAATTCCACGACATTTTTCCAGATTTTTCTGATTAACGGAAATTTTCTGACCTCGAAGGGAAATTCCAGCATAAAATTAGTGTTTAACACAAATTTAGGCATAATTCCCGACTTTCCCGAGCATTTCAAACTTCCATGTTTCTTACCACGAGTCTGGACAAGTCTTGACAAAAATAAAAACTACCGAAGAATAGATAAAATCTACAGCTATATATTCCAAATTAATTTTGATTCGTTATCATATTATCTACGTATTGTTTTTGTTTAACATAATGACCGATATAATGTCGTTGGCTCTGCTTGCATGTGTGGGAGAACAGTCAGTCCATCATTTCACTTTTTTGTGTTTCGCCCCCGCTGCTTCGTATCATTTTTCGCATTTTGAAGGTGAACGAGAATTTTATGTTTTAAATGGTGGCGATTTTACTCCATGAGTCATAAAACCGAGAGGAAATGGGCAGGAACCAATTCCCAAGAAATTTTATATATTCTGTATACATGGCTTGACCTACCCGAGTTGAATTTTGATTCAAAAATTTCCTTGTTTTTGTGCGAACTATAGAGTAGAGCATATTTGTTGACTTGCATTGGTTATCATTATTAACGCTTTGTACAAATCGAGTTTAGTTAGTAAACCTAATGATTGTTTGCAGACAATGAAAAAAAAAAGAATATAAACCACCATGGTGGTTTAATGCATTTTGTAGTTCTATTATTCTTTATTAAATTAGAACGTTTTATTTGGTTGATAACGAGAATATCTGAACATATAGTAGTTATCATGTGTATACACCTATAAACAACTTTGGTTTTTATCATAAACATGAATTAAATGCTTGATACAGTATATAAATTTTGTATATTCACTTTAAGATCAAAAAGAAAATATCTACATGCCCATATAGGGCTGCATAAATGAGGCCGCTTCTGGAGTGAAAGGGCGCCGCCATGTTGGAAATATAAACTTGTAAAATTATACAGTTTGATAGACAAAATGTAGTAAAAATGTGGTAATAGTATGATTAGTATCACGTACATGTAGATGAGAATTTTTTCAACCGGTGTGGCGTGAAGAATCTGCAGGTGTGTCGCATAAGTTTGTGGAAGGGTTGAAGATTTAATTTTTATATACTAATTGTAAATAGAAAACATAGATATGGTCATCATAGAGCAGATTGTTGTATTCCAAACATTATTTTTCTTTATTTTATTGAAAAAAACTACGTCTCCTTCAAAACGTTATGGTGTGCCGTTACAATTTTAGCCTCTAGTCCAGCGTGCCTCGACATGTATATTGTGTGCCGTTGAAAAACACTGGCAATGCCTCTGTATTTCTACCAGATTGCGGTTGCGTAAATGCCGCGAGAGGCGCTCATACCATGACATTCAACGCCTACGCATACCTGACCCCAACGCATTTTAATTTAATTTAATTTTCAGATCTTCTTCAGAGAAACGCTGAATTTTGATATCTAATCACGCACGTATTATTACATCCAAATCTTTTATTGGCAATATGCATCCTAGGAAGTATATATGCTTTGAATTTTTTTAAAGTTTTGAATTTTAAAATTCATAGGTCCATGTCACAGCCTAAGATTGCATATTCTCATCGTTTTCAAGGACAATATTTGGCGTGTGCATTTTTTTCTTTCTTTTTTTTGTAACTAGACTGCTTAAAACAGGTCATTTCAAAAATAAACGATTTTCGACGTGACTTTCCGTCGATTTCGGTGTTTTAACGGCAGTAGGCGGAGCCTATCCTCCCCAACTCCATGATGTCATATAAGGCCCGCCTTCCCTTCTAGTTCAAGTCTATCGTTAGCAATGCCTGTTGCTTTCTCCTTGAAAATACTTACATTATAACACGCTTTTCTGTCATGGGAAATGGCTTACGTTCGTGTCCAAGAATGGACTTCTGTTCAGGTCGCCGAATGGTTTCAAGGTAAGCTTCAATTAATTACAATTTCACATTTTAAATACCGGTGACTGTGTCGAGGGGGTGAAACTTTACTTGCCATTCCTGGACATGTCTCCATGTCTTTCGATTTTGTCTTATCTAATTTCTATCCAGATTATGTTGACCGGCTGTTTCGCATTTGGGTCGCATATAGATGAGTAAGCTGGGTAAAATTACGATATGTACATGGTTAATTATTAGCGGCCAAGTTACAGATTAACCTTGCGTGATATATCGTTGGAGTACGTAGGCCTAATTCTAGTATATTTTTGGTAAGGCCATAGGTACGTGCAAGGGCATACGACACAGCATTTATCGTAATGTCATCAGAAGTACGTTTCTCCAAATGGTTTCACTTTCCATAGTGTTGGTCAGTAGGTACAGAAATAGGACAAAAGGTGTAAAGCTTGTTGACTTTGTCGTTAGTCACATAAACTCGTTATACTTTGACAAGCAGGTCATCACTCATTAGTCATTGCGTTTGTTTATTCAACTGGTAGATGTTGTCAGGAAGGTGTGTCAGAGTAAAAATTCATTAATGCTCTAGTATTTCTTTCTCATAATTGACTTGGATTGTGTTCATTTAGAAATTTACAACCTTACGTGTAGTACGTGCAGACCATTGTTCATGACCCTGTATGAAAATTTCGAATCTCAGGTTAGGTTATGATTAGTCTAATCCAGATATGGTAGTAGATAACGAAGGCTGAAAGTTGTCTGGGTCCTCATTGTCTAAAAAAGGGCTGGCTAGAGGGGGTGGGGCCTCTGGTGGGCCAGTTGGTATGTGCCTATGATTTTGAGGTGCCCTACTTCTCCTGGTAGAATTCAATTAAGATGACTAGGGCCTACATTTCCTATTTGGCTTGGGCCCATAATCAGCTCTGGCTGGCCCTGAACATGCACATGCCTTGACAAATCGATACGATTAAGTACATGAGGAACTCTTATGTGGCCCATTGTCGCACGCATCACTGAAAAACAATGCTTGAATTTCACAAACTTGAAATTGAAATATTTTCAGTATAACTGGGAAGGTATTGATCAACGGAAGCTCGGCTTGAATAAGTTTGCGATAAAGCAGCATGTTACCATGTTGGACTATTTGATTGTGGGAGTTTTGATATACGATATTTTTGTAAATATAAAAGGCTTGTTTAAGATTACTTAGCTGTTTAGTAGCCAACATTTACATAACATTTAAACTGCTCACTGATGCGCAGAGGTGTCTTCATTAAGCCGACAATTCAAATTTGAAAGTAAACCTAGACGTCGCATAGATTAAAAGCATCCGGCAGACCAAGTAGTCCAATTATGCCAGTTATTATTTTTCTTTGTCTCGTTTGCTATTTATATGTTTTGTTTTTTCTGGCAAACCATGCTAATGTATCTTTGCTCTAATGTGCATAGCGCCATAATCTAAATGACCACTTATATTTGTTATTGCTTGTGGTTCTGCCAAACAGTTGTATCAGTTACTTATCTGCATCACATTTCCATATTCTCATTGTGTTATGATTCCATAATGTTACATCAGAAATGACTAACCCCAGTTATGGGAATAGAACAAATTTTCCCCATTTGGAAAGGGCATATTTTAATCTTTTAACGCAAGTATGTTTCGGTAGTTTGTGGTTTTTTTGACTTCCTCCAATTCTGTGCAATTTACTTGTTATTTCAGATTTTAATGGTTTTCTCTTGTAAAAATAATCACCAAGATCTTCATTGATATTTTCTAACGTTGTCAAAAAAAAAACTACAAATATTTATTTTAACACCATCTTGAATAACCTTTGGGTGGTATTCCTTTCTGAATTCATATTCACAAAATTGTGTTACTTTTTATAGTGTAATAACACTTGTGCACGCAGGTACTTAACATATCTTTTTTTTCTAAAATTCAGCAAGATTAACTGGTTAGGATTCGTTTTCACTGACTAGTTATTGGCACTCTCTGTCAGACACCCAGCTGTCGCTTATATTCGTGCCATTTTTAAGTTGGGAAAATTTCAAGGTTGTGGAAGATTGATTTCGCACTTAAGATTTTGGCAAATTTCCCTTTAGGCACAAGAAATATGAAGTATTTTGGGATGGTGAAATGCTGCTTTAATCGTTTTTGGTACATCACGCGTACCCTCTAGTCAGACACATCCCCCCTGACCCCCCCTGGAATTTGTAGTTTTTTTGGGGGGGATATTATTTTCACCTTTAAACAATTATGTTCCGTAAAAAAATCCACTGTAGTAAACTTATTTACTATTACTATGGGCAGAATTTGTAGAAAACGTGCACTTATTCCACTAATGGGCTCCTGTCTTCCTTGTTATCTGTTCTTCACTACATGTACTTTCATTACTGACAGCTTTCTCAGATAGATGTGATGACCTTAAAAAAATGGCAATATCCTGTTTAACCCCAAAATAGCCCAGCTGAAAATTGCAGCTTATGTACTGAAATTGACTTTCTGTTTTAAAATCACGACTTGAAACTGCACTTAAATTGTAGAAATTTTCTTCGTGAAGCTTGTAAAAAAAAATTTCAGTAAGATAGTTAAGTTCAGTAAAGTTGTTTATGGTCTATATTGGTCCTTCACAAATGGATGTTCAAAGGTGTACACTGTGAGTCATAAAAAAGTAGAACCTTATAAAAAAAAAAATTCGTGAAAAGCCACAGTTCATCGAACCCAACCACTGGCCACCAAACAGTCCGGACTTTTATCCAGTAAACTTCAAAATGTGGGGAGGTTTCCAGGAAAAGGTTTACAAATCGCAGATTAATAATATCTAAGACTCGAAACTCCGAATTACGAAAACTTGGATTGAACCCGACCAGCGTATAATCTATTCGCCAATCAAAGAATGGCGCGTTAGACTCCGGTCTTGTGCAAAGGTCGAATGCACCGGAAAGCATTTTGAGCACATTTTATAATTCAAAGCATTTTTCACGAAGTTGTGAGTTTTTTTATTGGGTTCTACTTTTTTATGACTCACAGTGTACATGTGCTCCATTTTGTTTTGAAGTTGTTTCTGTTATGAATGTTGCAATAATTGCCACCTTCATTAAAACACTTATTTTGTATGCATCGAGATAACTTAATGCTTATTGCAGGTGTTATTACATAATTCGTATATATTACATTTTTAACCGTATAAACCCTTTGCAGCATAAACGTGCTGTTTGATTCAATTCAGTACATCCATAATTTCGCACTTTTACACTCTCAGGTGTTGTTTTAAAACACCTTTTTTTTGCAAATGAATTCATTCAGTAAAACAGAAGTGTCTTTCAAATTACAGGTATTTACTTTATGAACATCCTGAGTTGCAAAAACAATTAAGACTTGTCAGTGATTTCGATCCATTGACCCTCGTCGCAAAATGTAGATTTATGCAGTGATAAGTTATTTGATTGCTTTTGTCTATATATTTTTGCCCGTGATTAATTGACCGAATCGCCGGCTGCAACGACTTTTTGCAACGGCTATTTCTCGTCAGTGTTTTGAGGTTGACAACTTCGGTGGTAAGCCCGTTGATAATTATGAGACGCTTACAGATTATTTTAGGATTTTTTTAGACCCCTTGCCCGAGGGGCTGTCATAGCCTTCTGAACACTGCCTATATGTGCTGAAATGCAGAATGACAACTTTGTGGAGTTCCATGTGATAGAGCAGAGTATAGGGGATTCCTTCATTCATTCACAATCCCCTTCCATGAGAGCGGAATCCATGATTTGAATACCAGAAGCGGCTTGTCCTCAAACTCATAAACCATCTGCCGTTTTGTGCTTACAGTTATCCTGCTGCTCAATTTCCATTGTTTGAGGTTTTCTAACGGAAATGTTGGTTAGTATTCATTGGGGCGAGAGAACTATGCCTGTTTATAGGTAGGGGATGTCTTAACCGCCATCGTGAATTTTAAATTTCAAAATATTCCGAGGGATGATCACATGTCCGCAGGAACGGTTGGTTTCAACGAATCTTTTTGGGCGAAAGTTTTGTGCAATTCAATTCAACTCAGTACCCTACAGTCAGCAAATAAATGCGATATGGTGGGGGTACCCAGTTTGGGACCATTCAAATACGTAGGACGTCCTCAAGAGGGGGTAGTGGGGTCAATTTTTGAAGGAATTTCGGGGCTTTCCTTTTTAGTGGCCCCTTGCAGGAGAATGCTCCTACGTCAGTAACGACTTGGACATAATTATTAGATTGAATTTCTACTAAATCTGGAGATTCGCCAGGAAGGTATTCCATCGTCTAATTGCACGCCTAAAGAAGGACCAATAGTAAGCATCTGTCTTGACACGAAGCTCGGTTAAAGCTAGAATTTGAGTGATTAGGCCTATATAGTGGTCATTAGGCGTTAATATAATTTGAATTACGAGAAAGATTAAAACGTTCGAATAGCCCCATAGATGGTAATCGCCCTTAACAAATCTGACTTTTCTACGTTGGATCATCTATATCCTTACAAAAGCATGGAATTTTTCAGTTTTGTTACATGCTAGAACATGTCTGGAAGCATTTCAGAAAACAACCGAGTTGCGGTCATGAGAATTGTTCGAGCTATTCATAAACAAGAATTTTATTGTTGAAAATCAAGGAAAAGAAACGCGGTATAAAGGAAGTGAAAGTCTCCACTATTTAGTTTAGTCTAGTCTTTCTTTTAAAGCTAGAAAGCAGGGCAAGTATAAAATAAATCACTTTAGAGCTGCATTTAACCCCATATATTCAAATAGAGCAAGACAGGAAAGAAAAATAAGGAAGATTTCGCTGAAATAAATTGCTACACTTGTTGGCTATAAAAATGAAATGTCAATAAATAGTTCATGAAAATCCAACCATTTTGATCCCCTAAAGGCAATACCTACATATACA
>JAQGAE010003300.1:0-15099 GCA_034696685.1 Julus scandinavius | reverse complement strand
AATGTATTCCTACGAATTATGTTCAACAACATCCCCGCAATAAAAACGTGTTACAAATCGAAACCTTCGTTCCTACAAGCTTATCGCTAAAGAGACAATGCATCCCTGTCTAATGTGGATCTTAATTTATTTGGGTGTAAACTGTTTTATGTTAATCCCTAATCGTAGCGTTCATTATTTACTTCCAGATGTCTTCTTGTTGACATCTGGCGGTCCGACACTGGTGTCTGGTTAAGACCTGCGACCAGGGATCCTCGGATGAAATCCTGACGTCATCAGGGTCGCTAATGGCCGCTGCCGTGATGTCCGCTGTACTCCACCTCCAATCGACCATAATGCGAGGTGAGTCCGTCTTCCGTTTTCATCGAAAGTATTTTCTTTCAAAATTGTCAGATATTGAGACTGGGGGTTTCCAACCAAAACGAAAGTATGTTTATTTCCGAATCTATTTGAAACGTCGAACGTTTCTCGGGTACAATTCGTGGTTGGTGACAGATACGATATGCAACGCGCAAAAATCTGTCTAACAAATTGCGAAACTTACCGCGAATGGAAACATCCACATGCCCAACATGCATGCAAACCGTTTTAAATGGATGGGGGAAACGTGAAGGGAGGAGCAATATCATTTCATGCCAAAATCTAGAAATAAAATTCATCGCGTGATAAACATTGATAATACATCTAATGCACAATTTTGTTGTCATTATGCTTTCTTTCTAAATTTCGGCAAAAAGCGAGGGGAAGAAAAAGGTTTTACACATTACACGCAAAAATCAAATCGACATTATACGCCGAGAACAAAATATGATACAGGCGAAGAAATCTTTTTACGTGCTTTAGAAAAAAGAAAAAAAAACCCTATATTTATAATAATGGAAGCTCGTAATTCTAGGTTTTTCCCCCAAATATATCGAATCACTATCCTCGGTTTCGAGGATAACAATACCGCGTGCTTCTGGTTTAAACGATTTTAGCGTTAGATAAGAATGCTAGCCGAATAGAAACCTCGCTTACCTCAATAACCTCAAATTACCTTAATAAATACAAAAAAAAGCATCCGGTACGGACAAACGTCTGTTCACAACCTCGCAAAAAATCATTTGACTAGGATTTGACTGGATCCGTCGAGTTAGGTGCGTCGAAGCTTTGATCTCTTCTCAAAAAATAAGCAAAGTTCGCCCCGATCCGAAGCCGATAAATAAGGATTGGAAGAAAAAAAAGATACACTTAAAACGTCGTCATCGTGTCGTATTCAACGGACACTGATCTGGAAAACTGCATGCCGAAAGCGCCAAGCAGTTTCTCGGAAGTGGTGGCCACGTTCTGTCTCTGTTTGTGATACTCGTCCGCATACTGCCGCAGTTTGCTACTCTCAAATACCGCCCTCTCTCGTTTCTTTAGCAGCAGTTCGCTGGGATTCAACCATTTTTGTTCCAGACACTCGTCTGCTGTCGGTCGTTTTCTGAAATAAAATTAAAAATTAAAAAATCGTCCGGTTAAACATTTCACCTGGTTTTATATCAACCATAATACTTACTGTGGCGTCTTCTTGAAGATTGCCATTAAAAACCTAGTCGCCTCCGGGGTAATTTCTTTATACAAGTGCTCGAATCGATACCGAACATACGTTATGTTTTGTGCAGTTTCCTGCGTCGTCACGCCGCGGAATGGAGAAACACCGCTCAATCTGTATTAAACAAATTTAAAAAAAAAATATATATATATATTAAAAAGACGGAACGAAAACTTTTTTGTTGGAAAAATTATATAATCATTCCAGCAGAAAATAAACTACACTTTATTCCAATTAACTACAGTATTTTTGCAATTAAGTGCAGTTAATGGCAAAATTTGAAACTGTAAATGCTTTGAAATAATGAATGGTAGAAAACCGGAAATTTTTTTAAATAAAAGTGCAGTAAATATCCAGTAATACTGCAGTTCCAACTGGCTGAATAACTGCCAGTAATGTGCAGAAGGCCAGAAGTGCAATAAATGTGAAATAAGAAACTGAAATTTTATGGCACCGCTTTTCTGCAGGAAAGTTTTAAAATTAATCAAATTTGTATTGTTTTTAGTTTCAATAAATCTTCTCCCTTATTAGGGAGAAGATTTATTGAAACGGAAAGTGTATTAAATTCGATCGTTAAGTGGAGAACTTCACAACCGGTTGGGATCCATTCAAGAAGGATGTCCTGAAGAGGAGGGTGAAGGGGAAGACATTATACAGACGTCTACTATTGATGGTATTTTTAGTTTTTTGGATTTTATGTTTCGTTGAGTTTTAACGGTCAGTGAAACGGGAAATCGACACTAGAAGAAATGTGTCCCCAGTTTCAAATGTATGTACTTGAATTTTTAAAACCTAAGGAAAGTCGGGAATTATGCCTTACGTCGTTTTTAAAGAGGTTGTGTTAGAGGTTAGGAAATTTCCGTGGAATTGCTAGCGAGGAGTGTGCCTGGAAATTTATAGGACGCCCATTATAAAGATCCAAGCAAAAATTGAATGGGAGTACACTTACAAGACATAGGCTAAAACTCCCGTGCTCCAGATATCGGCTTGGACCGTCAAATCTTCCTGATTGAAAACCTCAGGCGCTGCAATTCGAAAAACACCCGTCAAAAACATAAAAATCACAACAATAAGATGTTAACCGGCCGCAATTAGCCCTCTCCATCATAGTTATAAATTTACCCATGAATTCATGATTCCCTCGTTTATCTCCCTTTTGGATTTCGAATTTGGATAATACTTTAGCACTGCCAAAATCGACTAGTTTGACTTGGGAGTTGCTTAGATTGGACACAACGACATTGTCTGGCTGGACATCCAAATGAACAATACTGCGGAAGTGGAGATATTCCAATGCATCCAGAACCTAATAGGAGGAAAAAATAAGATTTTCTGTCAAAATGTTGACTCTATAAACTCCGCTGTTAGCAATCAGTCACTATTGCTCACCTGCGTGATAATCCTCGTCACGACATCTTCGGAATACGAAGGGTTTCTGGTGAGATAGGTGAGAACATCGAACCCCTGAAGCTTCTCCTCAATGAGCACGAATATGTTGTTGTAATTGTAGGCTTCGTACAGACAGGGTATCCTCTCGTGTCGAATGCATTTGAATATCTCATATTCGTTCTGGATAGACGCTTCGGTGGACGGAGTGCACTCCAGGAGCTTGGCAGCAAAGATTTCGTCTCCGTCTCTCTGGCAGCATTTCACCACAAGAGAAAACCGTCCTCTGCAGATAAACAAAAAGCACTCTTTACTCAAATGGTCTTTACTACGAAAGAGGAGAAAAAAGAAGATGGATTGGCCCCGGGCTGAAGCTCTACCTTGAAATTTCCGAAACGAAATTGTATTTTTCTGTAGGCACTCCGCTAGATATCTGGATGGGATTGTTTTCGATGCCGTAATCTAGGGTTCGCTTGCTCGTTATGGATGCATCTCCAGCATTTCCGTGTTCAGTGAGTTCTTGCTGGTATTTCATTGCTCTGCTAATGGTAACTTTTTGTGCTCCTGAAATTAAAAAAATACCTTGTTCAAATACAATGATTTATGGCGATTTTTGTATTGTTTGGCAATTTATAATAAATATGAAGGGAGGAAGGAGAGTATGGTCGCGGCCAATTTTTAGAGGAACTATCGTAGCATTTCACTGGAAACAACTGTGGAAAATCGCGAAAACCACAGTCATGGTAGGCGAACCGGGAATTGAACCCAGGTCTCCCGAATGAAAGACCGATATAGTTACCACTACCCCTCCTAGTTTAATACAAAAATAAAGTAATGATTTTATGCGAGATTCATATTCCCAAGACCAAATTTTATTTTATTTTATTTCTACTATATTTAAATTTTCAAAATTGTCTCAATTATATAAATATGAAATGTTGTATCGAATTTGAAGCAAAATTTTGAAGGAAAGTAAAATTCCTTCAAAATTAATAAAATCAATTTTACAATTTCCAAATTTTACCTGATCCCAATGTGTCTGCAGTCTGTGAAGGACCGCTGTAGTCTCCGCATCCAAATCCGTTGGAAGCCCTAACCCTGAAGATGTATTTGTGGTTCGCTTCCAGATTCTTAATGACCATAAATTGGTGTGCGATGTTACCGGCGACTTCATGCCAATTTGGCTCATCTATTCGAAAAAGGAACGAATACATCAGAAGGTTACAACAAACAATACCAATACATATATCGACTACCGAGGAAAGTAACAATTATGAGCCACCCAATTATGCTCACCCAATTCTTTGAACTCCAAGCCGTAGCAGGTGATCTGCGAATGTCCGTCCAACTTGGGGTAATGCCACGTGATGAGAGCCTCTGTGTCAGATGTCTGCGCAACTTGAGGTGCATCCATCTTTCCAGGAATTTCTATCGGCAGAAAAAAAGATAGTATGAATTTCTCGTCGTCTAGATTTTGAAGGGTATCAGCCCGGTTTGCCACGAACCTCCTTTCCTCAGTCTTGCTCTGCAAGCGGTTTCTCCTGCAACGTTTCTCGCAACAGCCTTGTATAAGCCCGCGTCAAATGGCTTGGCCGGATTAAATTTGATAAAACTTCGACCATTAGCATCTTCCGAGAACTTGACGCGATGACTCTCAGTCATCAACACGTCGTTTCTGCAAAAGATTGAAAAGATGAAGAAAAATCAGCTTACAAGACCTTAAACGGGTTTTTAAATAGGGATTGAAAAAGGCTTAAGAAAATGGCCTAAAGATAGCGGGCCCAAAGTCAAAGGGTCCAGAATCTTGGAGTGGACTATTTTGTCCAAATCACACTTTTCCCTAGGAAAACACTTTTACTGCAATTAAAAAAAATTATTTATACCTATAGGTATAAATAATTTTTTTTTTAAGTGTGATTTGGACAAAATAGTTTGTATTAAAAGTACGATTTTTGTTATAACAAAAATCGTACTTTTAATACAAAACCCTTGCATTTCTACAAACGTGAACCCAATAAAAAATCACAACTGTGTGAAAAATGCTTAAATGAAATTTTGCTGTGTTCTACTTTAATTAGTAGAGATTTAAATTTGACGCGCATAGGTGGTGCTGCATATCAGCTTGATTTTATGTTCCGCAGGTGAGATAAAATTTG
The DNA here is from genome assembly GCA_034696685.1 of Julus scandinavius. Classification (NCBI taxonomy): domain Eukaryota; kingdom Metazoa; phylum Arthropoda; class Diplopoda; order Julida; family Julidae; genus Julus; species Julus scandinavius. The sequence goes on along the minus strand of JAQGAE010003300.1, from coordinate 9,981 downwards.
TCTGCTTAAACATTGAGCGCATCAAAAATAGTGTTTACTCAGGAAGATAGCATTGTGATAAAAATTTTATGTGAAAACGAAAAATACTGTGCAAAAAGATTCTTCAAAGACTTTTCAGAGAAGGAATCGAGTCTAGTTGGACTTTCGAAACTTTTAAAAATGATAGCTAGACCAAACGGGTTCCGTTTATCGACACAGTGTCGGATTAAGTCAACGCGAGACCTGTAGCAAATGTTTACAAGAGAATGCCTGTAGCATTTGCAACTTCTTCTATATGGTTAATCCAGCACTGGATCGACAGAAAGGAAGCGGGAGACCACGGACAAAATTGGTGACAAAATTGCTTTGGTCGAAGAATGCGTTTTGAGCCTAGAAGACAGGTCACAAACGCATTCTTCGCAAAAATAAATCGCTCTGGAAAATGGTGGTTCACAAAAATCTGTACACTAAGACTTGAAACTATGAATTAAGAAAACTTGGATTGAACTTGACCAGCGTATAATCGATTCGTCAATCAAAGAATGGCGCATTAGACTCCAGGCTTGTGTAAATGCCACCGGAGAACATTTTGAGCACATTTTATAATTCATTTTTGTTCATACACTATACTGTTCTATGCAAGTGCCAAATTTCATTTAAATAGGAAGTATTTAATAGTGATTTTTTTAAAATTGGGTTCTACATTTTTGTCACTTGCAAAAAAACGCGTTTTTACTATAAAAATCTTACGCTTACTTAAGGTGCATTTTTATCTAAGAAAAATCGCACTTTTAATGCAGAAAAATCTGATTTTTTTAAAAATATCGTACTTTAACTGCACATTTTTTACTGCACAAAAATTATGTTACGTTTCTTCAGAGAATTGACCAAATAAAAATCAAAAATCACACTGTTAATGCAGAATATAATTTCATTTCTAAAATAAAACAAGGTTAGAACAGGTTATGAACAAGGTAGAGGTCGTGTGTGCTATACATAATTTGTAATACTAAATAACGTTAAAACAGGAATAACGATGTTGATAACGGTATATCTATACTGACACACTTTATACGGACATAAATGTTTCCAGGTCAATTCGAAATATGTCAGATTTCGCCATATACTGTATATTAAACTAAACTTAATACACACCTGTACCAAGTGATGACTGGTTTCGGCTCACCTACAGCCATGCACGACAATTCCACTGGCTGTTCTTCGGCAAATGCGACCTCCTGCAGCTTTTCTCGGAAAAAGGGCGCTTGCTCTAAATTTGATATCAAAAACTTTAGTCGTGAGGCTATATATTGTGGTTAACTCGATCTGGTTTGCACGAACAATAACTTTCTAGTTAAACTCTCCATTACCCTCTTTGTGCGAATTCGGCAAGAGTTCCTTGATGCGGTTTTTGGTCTCTGATCTGGGATTGATTTCCGATCGGATCCTTCGTTTCACTCCGTCTAGCTGTCCTTGTTTTTCATCATCTATCTCCTCGTCCATGACGTCAGTGAATCGACGTCTTTCCCTCACCGTCACCTGTTCAAAAGAAGAAAAAAATGACATATGTATTTGCAGATTAATCTTTGAAAAATTAAAGTAAATCTGAACAGAAAACATGATTTTTTCGACTCACAGCCTGTCCAGAAATGGTGTCTTGAAACTTCATCCCTAGAGTGGGACTCCTCTCCGCAGAAACTCTCATGTACTCGCGGAGTCGCAGAGGGAAGCTTACATCGCGGAGTTGCAAAAGATACGTATCAGGTCCATTTTGATATCTAGACGAGAGAACAAAATGTACCTTTGTATATTTCTGTAAAGTTTGACACTTTTGTAAACAGGTAAATAAGTAAATAATATCGAAACTTGAAAGTGGAGAAAATGCATTTACCTGCTGGTTGAATCTGCATATCCAAGATCATAATTCAAGTCCTCGTGTTCCCTGTCTACCTTATCGGTGAATTTGGGGGCCTCGAATTCGTGTTTTGTCCTTACGGGCGTCGACTCGGGGCTGCTCGGAGGAGTATATCTCTCTCCAGGAGGATAAACCATTCCACTAGGATCTTCGTACGCAGATATCAATGGGCGGCGACGATAATATCTATCGCAGGCACTGTTTCGTACCTTAAATTTTCAAAAACACCATCATTAAGAATTTTGAAAACAAAACATTGGAAAAGTCAAAACTGGTAGCGAGTGAACCCAGAAAATCATACCCAATCTTTGTATCTCCGATAATAGTTTCTCAAACGGTCCGTATCTATCATGTTTCCAGAGCCAAGATTATCTGCAAACTAAAATTGGATGATTGATAGCTACAAAATCTTTCCAACAAAAAGTTAACAAATTGTCACAATTGTTCGAAAGAATACACCAATATTCACAAATACCGTGAATATCCAGGAATGACACAAATCTTTACACAATTTTAGGAATATACACTAGACTATGTCTAGATATTTTGTAAAAGGATAACGTGACCTATGCGGCTCGTTTTCAACTTACTCTAAGCCATGGATGTTTCAGGGCAGCCTTAACGTCCAAACGGCCCCTGTAACAAAAACAAACAACCTTTATTTATAGGCTGATTCACAGCAAGATAAACTCCCTCGTTTCAACTTACTGAGAGTCAAAGACCAGCAATTTGGAAATGAAGTCCTTCGCTTCGTCGGAAACCATCGTGAAGATGTCGGGGTCAAAGGTCAGCTGACCTCTTTGAATTCGCCGTAGTGTTTCGCGGTCCGTATCGCCGAGAAACGGAGAAATGCCACTCAATCTGTTAAGAATTTGTGAAAAAAGTTGAAATTTTTGAATGTTTTAAAGGTTATTTGTAATAAGAAATGGGAAACTGCCCTTGAAAAGATTTGGGCCCTTTGATTGATCAATTGTAATTTTAAAATGTACGGGCTACAAATCTACCAATGATACTTACAGCAAATAAGTGATGACGCCGACACTCCTGCAGAAGAGAAACGTACCAAAAAATGAAAAATTATTACAGTTAATAAACTGATGAGTTATTTTTGAAAGAGATGATATTAAAAATCTTACCACATATCTGTGGAGCAAGACACAGGTCGGTGGTGCACTATTTCAGGGGCCACGAACTCGGGCATACCAAAATCCATATAGAAATCCTTGCCTTTGACGATACGGTTGGCAAGTCCAAAGTCACACATCTTGATGTCGTCACCGCCCGGTTTTGCCAGCAAAATATCTCCAGGCTGCAATAAATGGAAAATTCAATTCATCTCAGAGCAGAAATACCAAAAGTTAGATGCCACAAACTTGAGGATCATTCCATCACCAAGACATGTGACAACTGTCTGATTGTAGTTTGGAACTGATCCTTCGCATCTATGGCATTTATGGTGGGATTCACACGAAAGATAGCAACAGCAACTCACCGTTAATCCCAGATGCGCGATGCCCTTGTCATGCATGTGTTCTAAGCCCCACAATATCTGCCGAATCGAATGAGCAATGTCACTTTCCGTCACAGCGGATTGTTTGCAAATGTTATCGAATAATTCTCCCCCAGCAGCACTTGTTTAAAACATGGCAGTCAAGGCGAATTCAAACTTCATCTTAAATCTAATTACTGTTACATGCTAGATTTGCGGATCTGATAGCTATTTGTTCAAACGGTATGTGAAAAAAGATACAGGTCTGTGACGATGGTCAAGGAGTTCTTGTTTTCGAAGCCATCTCTGGCCCGAATCAGATGCCGATCGTGAAGCTGATTCATGATGTCCAATTCATGTCGCATGGTGGCTCTCGATTCGGGCCCTTTGCCGTACATGCATTTAGCGGCATAGCTGTTGCCCGTAGACCTCTCCACAGCGTGATAGGTTATGCCTTGCGTGCCTCTGGAGAACAAAACATCAAAAGTCCGTTTTGTTTCCAAATAACACGTCAAGTTTTGTTGACATGTCTAAGCATGCTTACGCATGTTTTCATTTGTTAAAAAGCGACATTATCATTAATTCCATGGCCTACCTTCCCAATTCGTCTCCAATGTCGTAGGCATCTTCCATGGGTCGTGGATGTGCCCTGACCACTCTTGAGTGACTGTACTTGAGGAGGGCATAATCGTCTTCGTTTTCTATAAACAACATTTGATCTTGAGTTGAGGAATAACGAGATACCAAATTTGATTGCCGGAATGAGAGATGATACCTTCGATGGTGACCATGGCCGACGTCGTGGCCATTCCAGCGATGTTACGAGCACCGCAAGAGTACATGCCACCGTCTTTGTTGATGGCGTCGCTTATGGTCAATGTGCACAAGTCGGGCTCCTTCCATTCAATCTGTGGTTTATATAAAAAAAACACTTAATATCGTTCAAAAGTAGGTAAGACAATGCTGAGGAACAAGAGTGCCTTCAATATTTCTCAACCTTAATTCTGTTGGAGGATACGATGGGATGCCAGTCCTTGTACCACTTAATATTTGGGTAGGGTACGCCGACGACTCGACACTGAAGTGTGCCGCTCTTTCGCAGCATGATGCTTTCCTCGTCAAGATGCATCGTAAACACGGGATGTTCTGCAAGCATGGTCACCAAAACTAGCTTTAGTACTTTTCTCTAATATTTTTGCAAATCCATTTAAAAATAATCTAAAACACGGCCTATAACACTCCCAATATGGCCGTAATATCTTAGTCATTCCGCAAGACATATAACAACATTCCCAATCTGGTCTGCAAAACATAGCAACTGTACCAATATGCCCAATGTACAAAAAGTTTGCTGATCCCTATGGCCTTAAATATTTTTTCAAGCGATGTAGAACAGCTCACCTGCAATGGCCAGGTTGATGCGCTGTCTGGCTTCTCCGTGCTCATTGACAGCGATACATTCGTAAATGCCTGCATCCTTATCCATCATCCTTAAAAAAAGTCAAAGATCGCATCAATGTCCCAATAATTACATTACAACAGTAAATGGGAGAGTTTAAACTGAGATGCACCTGCTGAGATACAGCTTGCACTGTCCGTTGCGGGCTATGATAGACTCGTAATGTCCTCCCATGGGAATGGGTTCATCTTTAAAGGTGAAAGAGGCGGTTGGTGTCGGATAGCCGTAAACAAACCATTCGATGCTGGCTGGCTCGCCTTTGATGCCGTACTGGGTATCGTCAGTTTGGCGTAAGAAGTGAGGGGCGTGCGCTATAACGTAACATCGTAACACGTTAGTATTTGCTCGTTAAACACCAATTTGATGAAAACTCTTCGATAACGAGCTCACCATATTCCTCGTGCGGAGGTCTATCAATATCGTAATCTTTGGGGAAATATGGGCTCGTGTCCATACGAAAATCGAGCTCTATAAATAAAAAATCATTTCAAAAACTATTAGCCAGACATTTCACAAAAAGCCCTTCGAATGATTCGATAAGACGCAAAAACCCACCAGGCGGCAAGCGTGACAGTTGTTTGGGTGGCGTCATTTCCAATTTTTGCCGATATGTAATGGCGTAAGGAGAGGGATCGCTGATCCCGTACTTATTCTCCACCCTTACCCTGAACTTGTAGTCCTTGAAGGGCTCAAGGTTCCTTATCTCACAACAGCATCCTCGTATTCCTAAAAATGAAAGAATGAAATCATTTAACATATTTTATGCAAACTAGAGACGTTTATCACACCAGGCACGTTTCGTACCAGCACGGGCAGGGAACCATTCCCCGTTGGGCACTTCGCACATGTCCACGATATAGGTGACAGGCACGCTGGGACCGATGGGGATGCACGGCTTCCAAGACAGAGTCAGACGGCGGTCGGACATCTTCGAAATAATCGGTTTGTCGGGAAGAGCCAACGGGATGGCTGATAGCAAAACAAAAAATAAAAATTTTAGTTGAAACATAATAGGAGGATGAGCGGCACACTCGGGGCCTCGGTTTTGTAAGGACCTCGAATTTAGACCACATTGTTAACTCGATTAATAAGTTACACTGTTTATGGTTTGTATATGTAGTTTTCTAAATAAGTCGTCTATGGACTGTTAAATATTTTTTTTTTAAATCGTCATACAATTGGATTTATTAAACTTATTACCTGATCTCCTGAATTTTTCGTAATCGATGTTCATGTCGAGCATTTTTTCTTTGGGTTTCTTATCCAAACCGTCATCTGCAACCATAATCGATAAATTGATTTACATTTCTCGAGGAAAACATTCATTATATCATGTACATTAGACAAGTAAAATATGTATCCCGAATCGTTAGACCATAGATTCTCTAACTTTTTCAGAATGTGGAAATTTTAGTAATGTAACATTTCTATCACGACATACTTGGACTTCCACAGCTTAACTTTAGTAGATCAAGAAATATTTTATGATCAAAATGTAGTGGCACACCACTGGCCCTCTCCCATCAGTCATCTTGTTTTTATGTTCTGTTGCAGGATGAATTTACAAGATTATACATACCTTTTGGTTTTTTAATTTTTTCCAGGTCTCCACCTCTGTTGCCATTCACTGAAAATAATAAAAGGAAATTTATCAGAAATTTGTACATTTACGTTTAAGGCACAGTTTGATTTCAATAATTCATCAACTATTTATAAAGTGATGTTATCTTACCACGAGGTCCTTTATCCTTGCTGTCGTCAACTAGAAATATAAAATTTATAAGATAAACACATATATATTTTTAAAATGTAATTTTCATTTATATAGCAGCAAGTGAATTTAACGTAGCTCACCTGGACGTTTTAATTTATCTAAATCATTATCCAAGTTTTTGCCTCGACCTTTCTTGCCATCATCATCATCGACTGTGAAAATGAAATTATTTTTAATTACATCCACTGAAGCAGTTTTCGTGAATTGAATAAAATGATGAGTAAACTTACCTGGGCGTTTATTTCTATCTAGATCCAGATTCAAATCTGGCTTCTTTTCTCGGGGTTTCTTGTCTTCGTACGCTTAAATGAACACAAAATATGTGCATTAGATGAAAACTGTCAACATCGACGAAAAGAAAAGCAACGGAATTCAACTTTATTTCAACTAAATGTTTTAATTTTTTTTAAAAATTAGAAAAACGAAAAATTTAAATTTGAAAAATTTCTAAAATTTCTAAAATTTAGAAATTGAAATATAGTACACCTACACCTCGCTATACGGTCGCTCAAAATAGGACGTTATAGCGAAAGGCCATATAAATACGGGCTTTCGCTATAACGGCTTTTTTTAATTATGGCACTTTTTCGAAATACGGTCCATAATGTTTCGTTATACAGCCAAAAAAAAAAAATTCTGTAATTTAAGCAAGTGGCAACAAAATATGATAAGTTACCCAAATTTGCACAACCAAGGTCGGATTTGGCTAACAATATAACAACTTGAACGAAGTGAAACCCATTACAATATAACAACTTATGGGTTTCACTTCGTTTAAGAAGAAAAAATAAATAAAAATCACAATGCAGAAAGAATTGATTCGTTATACGGCCAACTTTTCCGGAACGTATCTAGGCCGTAAAGCGAAGTATGGGTGTATTAAATATTTTTTTGGGTGTTAACAAAACCCTGGCGAAAAAAACCAAAAGAAACCAATAGAGATTTCTATTGGTTTCTATTGTTATTTGGACACTTTATTGATTTTAATTGTTTTCTATGGTTCATGTATTGATTTTTATTGGCTTCTATTGACTTCTATGGTTTAGCTGCATTGACTAAACAATAGAAAACAATTGAAACCAATAAAAAAATAGTAATTTTCTATTGATACCAATAGAAACAACGTTCCAAATAACAATAAAAAACGATAGAAATCTCTATTGTTTTTTTCACCAGGAAATATCTAAATATTCAAACAAATTAAAAAATTGAACAAAAAAAATTACAAGTAGGCCTATTCAAAATTCAAATTACAAAATTGAACATCACAATCGGCAAAATTCGTTAAAAGTTGTTTTTCAAGCTAAAATTAATTTTACGTTATTTAAAACTTTAATTTCTACAATTGTAGATATAATGTTTTAATACGAAAATTAAGTTTTAAAAGTTGAATTACGTTAGCTGTTTTTCAAGCCACAAACCAAATCACCGCAAATCACTCACTCACTTCACCAAAAGCTAAATTTCGCATTTCAAAATAAAAAATTCATGCACATCTCTTAAAAACCAAAACGAGAAACGATAAAAAATGCTTAAAACCAAACTAAAAACAATTCATGAATAGTGGTTCAGGATAAGCAAATATGAAGGAAGTGTTTGTCAGGAACAGATGAAGAAAACCGACCAAATAACAATATTCGTCACGCAAAGCAACGAAAGTTACTTTTTGCAGTTTTTTTTTCTTAGGATCAGCTTTAAATATTTTCCAAAAATAATCCTGAAACATAAATCAAATATTCGATCGTGAAGAATATGTGTTACTCGGCCTCACGATACCATAACCGAAATCAAACGAAACTTTGACACAAACCGGTGTTGCACCAAGTATACAATACCGAAACATCGCACATACGCTAAATAATATTAATTTCCTCAATAAAATTATATAGAAAATGTTATAATAAACATGTTAATAAATATTTAATTTATATTTATAAGTTTGCAAAGATAAAATTTAAAAATTTGAAAGTAATCTTCAACAGATTGATTTTCATATGATAACTATTTCATTATAAAATATAATTTTGCAAAAATTTTAATAACATATGATTAAAACGCTTGATTAAAGAAACATGAAATCAAAGATTAAGTTTTCGAAGAAATTTAAGAAGTAGGCTTTTGCAGCAAATTAATTTAAAAAAAGCGTTTTATTAAAACTTATTTTTTGCGATCATTCTAAGTTTTTTCAAAGAAAGATAAACGTGGATTTGTGTTGAAAACTATAATCTCCAGAAGGTTGTTTCGCGTGCTAAACATTTTTAAAAACGTTTTCGCAAATTTTCTAGGCACAAATGATTAGAAAAAAACTGATAACACCACTCGATTAAAACAAAAACGATCTCGGCAAGATATTATAGATCGTAGAGGAAAGGTTAATGGAAATATCAGAAAAGAAAATTAACCATGCAAAATGGGAAAAACTGAAAAAGATACGTAAGAAAATAGATCGAAACAGAAACCAAGATAACCTCAAACGAAACTAGTGCTTTTGTGCAAGGACATACCGTGTTTGGACCATAGTATTTTAAATTACCCTCGGCTGTCATTTATGCAAGAGCGAGGTATTTCAGCAACAACCATCTTATGCAGATATTCAGCAGCAACAAAACCAAATAACATTACCGAAACGCTAATGCTGGTTTAAAATAATGAATCGTATTCGATTTTAATAGAGAAACTTTGTTTCATCTACAACTTTTGCATCAAGGAAATTCAAAATAATATAATATCGTTACAAAAATAGAAGTATCGAGCAAAAACTGCAAAGGTTTACAGAAAATAATTCAAAAACAAAGGATGACTTTCAAGGTTCAGTTACTGCATAAACTGACAATAAACTGAAATTCCTGAGAAAAACTTTGCGAAAGATTTTATGAAGTAAGAAATTGGTCTGTTAAGTCTTATATTGGTAGTTTCGTCTCAAAACAGACATAAAACTGAATTCTACTTGCAATTTCATGAATCAAAAGACTGCGATATTACCGCTGTTTAACAACAGTTATTTCCCGTACCAGTACCGCAGTTAAATTGCAGTTTGTGGTACTGCATGCATGCAGCTTTGCAATTTCAGAAGTATTATTGTACTGCCCGCAACAAACGACAGTCTTGTAGCTTCTGTAAAACTGTGGTTCTCTAACTGCAGTACGTATAACAATTGCAATTTTTAAAAAAACTGCTATAAGTTGTACTTCACAGCAGTTTTGTAACTGCAGAAAGTCTACAGTTTTACGTTAATACACTCTTAATCATGTACCCTGTTGTACCTTCACATTTTGAGGTACTTTGCAGGTACAATGAAAATACTTAAGGGTACAGTGAATTTTAAGGGAACATTTAAGGTACCTATGGAGCAGGTACATGAATTT
>JAQGAE010003299.1:0-15101 GCA_034696685.1 Julus scandinavius | reverse complement strand
CATATTATTGTAAACATTATTTTTAGTAACACAAATACACTTTATTTTACCTTTTCTGAATCCAACGTACCCTTGTCTTCCATCTTGGAATCGAAACTGTGTTATGTCATCTGCAAGCAGATTATCGCATTCGGATAGTCATTTTCTTGAAGTCAATTCTCACGAATTCTATTAAATTACTAGAGGCATTTTAAAAATTCGTCTGCATAGTTGTCGTATCGGAAATCTAATTGAATTTTTTATATATAATTTGTAAGAATCAAATCAGAATTTTTCTAAATTTATATGGGAACTTTAATCACAAAGTAGTTTTGGAAAAACAGCATACTTTTACCATTTCTGCTGGATGGAAAATGCTGTTGCCTTTAGATATTTCTCAATAAAACCGGTTTGATACATTTTATCACTCAAAAAATATAACGATAATTGCCTTCTAGATTTACTTAGAAATAATAGCTTGTACCGAATTAAAAATCAAAAATATGCTATATTATTTATGATCCAACTATCCGAATGCGTCACCATAAGTGACAACCGACAGAATGTAAGCCGATATTGATTATCGCACTATATAACTAGTTTACGCTTTCCATTTACCGGTTTGTTGAAAGAAAAATACTAATCGTGATCAAAGTTTTAATAATTATAAATATGAATGTAAAAATGTTCGTATTTTCGTTTCTTATGCCTATCAACTGCCGGTGTCGGCTTACTAACTGTCATTACGAGCTTAAGTCATTTTCGTTTCGCACTGTGGATGCAGCGTGCGGGTGCGATTCGAAATATGTAGTCTCGCACGGCGTTCGATTTGCGCCGGTCGGGGAGAGTCGGTGAGCCTCTAAGGTCAGGCGCTGGGATTGTGAGGTCGGTGCGCTCGAAGAAAAGGGGGGGTTTTCTCAAAAGGCCGCGTTATTGTTAGCGAAGAAATCCGCCGAGAGGAATGAAATAATGTCAGCAGATGTAAGTATGACCGTAATTATAAGTAGAGTCAGTTTGATCACGAAAATTCCGATCGGAATGCTTAAGCCTAATGTGAAAGTTAGCCTCAGTGAGAACGTTCCAATCGTTGTCTGTGGAGTGGGGGTGGAAAACACGATCCAGAAAATCGATAAAAGCGCACTGCACATTTACTTCTTTACTATGTTGTGCCGCTTTTACTAGAGTAGGACGTAAACTTCGAGTATTTCAATGAGAAAAGGGTATGACATGTGATTTTTTTCCTTAAGAACATTAAGAGCGGATTCGAAATTCTTACGAGATGGAACATTCGAAGATATGTTCCGAATTGGAACGTCATGTGTTCATTTCTAAACCCTGCAACTCTTCACTGTCAAATAGCATGTTTGGACTCGTTTCGAAGCTGAGGTCAAAGGCCCTTACCACCATTGCCTATCGAACTGTATTTTGATAACCCCCTAGCCAAAGGTCCTTACCGGCAGTACCAGTGTTTTGGGGCTTGTTTCGTACTATGGGTATTATGTTATTTGAACGTTATATGCAAGTTTCGAATATTAATCAAGCTTACTTTTGAGACCAAAACCTCACGTTTTATTTATAATAGATCAGTCACATGTTACTTGGCTTGCATGGGTAAATGACAAAATCTACATGTTGACAGTGTGTCATGGATTGTTTTGACTTTACAATAAATTAGAGCCTGTATATCCATTATCCTGTATAATTATGTGGTGATAAGTTGCACACCAATTTCCTTAAATAACGTGTGACAGCACAGCAGCCCCCAGACCTGGAAAACATTAAAAACCTGAAATTGTCAGGCATGTTATAGTCAGAGAAAAGTGATTTATTTTGAAAAAGCTGGAGAATATGATGAGTCAGAAATATTTCCTTGAGTATGAATTGTTCATTGTCAAATTTGTTTGTGGTTTTTAAACCTATACTGTTTATTCATCATACAAATTATGGTTCAATATTCAGAATGAGTTAGTAATTATTTATTCGACAGTGTTATAATATACCACCTCCCCATAGAGGTTTTTCTAGCCAAGGTTTGGGGGAATAGGGTTGGATATCTGTTTTTCAACTATTCTCAGATAGAGTATACGTTTCGATTCGAGTTATTGGAGTGGGAAGTTACACGTTTTTGCTCTTAGGCATGATGGATTTTTAAATCCATTCAAATAAATATTAAATTGTTGAACAGCATGTTAGTTTGGTGTTTTTATGCAGGGATTCATATGCATTTCTACATTTTGTACAATATTGCATAATGTGAAAAGGATTAATTTCGTTACCCTGCAGTATTCTTTTTTTTTTTTGGAAAAGAGTCCTCAGTTGGGCATACGATTTGCATGGTTAGAAGGTCCTCTTGTTGTTCTTAATTGTCCAAAGTGCTGGGTTCTCGGATTTCATATTTGTCCTATTTTTATGGTTTTTCACGTATTAATAAGATTGGCTGACCACGAATATGCAGATGTTGCTATAAATTTGCTTGTTGTGAATGCCTGCTTTCATATATAAAACAAATTTCGGCCAATATTTTCCTTGGATAGTTTTATAGAAGTGATATATAGCAATGATAATGACAATACAATGTTAATGATAATGGGTGGTAGACGTGGGACAATAACGTTTGTATTTCTGGAGCAGAGATTTTTATTTCGGCGTTTTCGTGTGTGTTTTTTTAAAATGATCACCGAGCAGCTGTTGTTTTTGGCCTCTCGCATTACAAACACTTTTAGTTTACAATACAATGTGATGGTAATGTGATGTCCGACATCTGTTGTCAGAACACATATCCAGCCAAGGGAAAGAAATGTATGATCCTAATGCGGAATGCACTAGGCTTTAACTCGTTATCACTAAATATATTTAAGGCAGATAGGCAATATTCGACGCCAATACTGTGTGTCCGATAAGTTCAACGGTTGATTTATTTCAACAAATATTATGAACATCAATCGTAAGTGGAGACTGTTGTTTTATTTATGCATGTCTTACTGTAGACGTTGATCCAATCTTTGTTGTATGTGAATAATTACATTTTCAAAAGATGAAATTTCACTTCATCGCCATCTTTAGTTCAGCTTTTTCTTGTCGCTTATAAATAATAGACTTTTACCTTCTACCAAATGGCATTTTCATGCTGACTGTAGGGTGCTGTGTTGAATTGAATTGCCTTGTACAAATTGTTGTGTTTTTGTGTGGATTGGACATTGGTTGGTAGCATCAGAAGTGCTTTTTTCGGTTTTTGGTGATTTCATTAAGCAGTGCTGTAAATTACCAAAGAGCTAATCAGTCTCCAATTTGGCATACTGGTTCGTGGATACGCTGAACTGCTGATTACCCAGGAGTGAAACAAAATGAAGTAATTTGTTAGGTATTAAGCCTGGCTAAAGCTGAATGCATTTGGAGGAAAGTCGAATGCGAGGCCCCGCAAGTTTGAAACGAAAGTACCGTCTGACGTATGCCAAATTCTGACTGGAGTTGGCAAATACGGAGTGCAGGTGAATTGAGTTCTTGATCAGGAAGTCATAACCTGTAATGGACCATGGGATAAAGTGGAGAAATCGGGACGAAGGGAACCAAAATGATGTTACTACTTTCTAGCGTGCTTTCCAATGAAAAGAGCAATCCCTGCAGCTTCTCAAATTAATGCATCTATGAAGGCTTATCTGCATCTACCAATGCTGGCGTGTCATTAAGGTGGGATAAAAGGAGGGTTGGAATAGTGGAGTTGAACCTTGCTGTTCAGAAAGTCGGTTGAATACCGTATTTGAACCGGCACTCGATCGCGGTGCATTCGGGTTGAATACTCGTGTCGGAGATTGGACAATGTTGTGAGAATGAAGTAGAAGTAACTACCTTGGAATGAACCAAAATGACTGATTATGGATAGGAATAATAGTAATTTACCTAGAATGTTTTGGAAGTGTTAATCTGAATTTATGTATTGTGTCTCCACAAGCAGTTGTTTAGGGTTTTATATACTGTGGAGTTAGGTTAAGTATAGTGTGGGGTTAGGTTAAGTCAAGTCCTCACTATATAAAACTCAAAAAATCCGCATTTCCACAACCCTTTGCTGCCATGTGTGATTGCCCATCAACAGGGGCGTTTTCTGAATTTGGAGACTTGTGCTACATTAATACATTGGCATGCTGCCTTGGTGTCCTTGAAAAAGCAGCACAAAACGGTCCTAGTGCACATGTTTAGGTGCATTACCATCTGGACGTGGATTGAAGTAAGACTGAATGAATTTAATTTGGCATTGATTTCTTAAAGATGAAAGATGAAGGCCTTTGATCTTAAGATTACTATTATTCATGAAGACTTGTATACAATTCCGTTGGATGCTTCCCAATTTAACAGTTCAATTCCAAGGGTTTGGGGCATGTTGAAGGCGGAATTGTGGAGTAAATATGTTTTCACTATTTTCTACACACTTTGTATCTGTTATATTTGCAAAATTCATTTTCCACCACAAAGAATACTTCGATCTGCTTGCATCTATATTTCATTTTTTTTTTAAACAACAGCTGTAGGTGAAAAGAACCTTCAATTCCTAACAATAATTTACCAACAAACCATGTTGTCGAAAAAAAATGTCTGCAAGCTGCAAGATTTATATGCAATTGAATTTCCGATTTTACCATTGCATAAGCTTCCCTTTAAGAGCCTTTGAACGTTATATCTGTAATGATGAAAATTTTGTAAGTATCCTGTACTAAGAATAACTGCTATTTTTTATACAGTGGTCCAGAAGTCATGTCAATTGAAGGGAAACTATATTGTGTATTGTGGGGAGGTTTGTCTGCATTGCAGTGAAGCTTATGTGTAATACATTGAATTTATGCAATTCCAGCATTTTGACAGTTTCTTCCCGATAAAACTACACTGTATTACACATGAGATTCACCGCAAAATCATAGGGGCCATTCAAAAAGGACGTCCCCGAAATTTCTTCAATAATTAACACCTCTCCTATCCCTTGCCCACATGGTGTCCGTTTTAGCCCAGATCCCCCTCCCTTCCGTCATAGATGTCCTTAATTGTTTTGAAAAGTGGGGTGTCCAGAAAATTTATTGGAACATACACTAGAACCTTTCTAAAAGCATACTCTTGGAACCAGTGAAAAATATGCTTTTAGACAGGTTCATCAGCAGTCATGCACATATACAGCTAAAAACGGCTTTCCCAAGGCCGTATATGTGATCACATTTCGGGGGGATATGGTCCAAAAATCGCGACAAATTGGCAAATTCGGGTAGAAATTTGTGATATTTATTGGATTTCGGGAGGAGATTTATTTCCAATATAGTCCCCCCCTCCCTCCCTCATATATACGGCCATGGGCTTTCCCCCTGTCCACATGCCAGCAGACATCCTGCCTCTCTTGAGGACGTATTTTTTGAATGGCCCCTTACGGTTAACTGCAAACATGTAAGCTTCACCACAACGTACAAAATCTTCACGGCATTGCCATAAATTTGGAGGCAAAAACATATATTGAAAGTTTAATAGCCACTACAATTATGGTCTGGTCACATTTTGATTCGTTTAAATTAAGTAAGGTTTTCTTTTGACCACGACCATCTTCGTTCAGGATTTCACTACAATTTAAAGATTGGGAGAAGTAGTTATTACTGCACCACTCTGTATGGATTTCTTTCAAGGTTCCCATATGCTCATATGATGGATATATTAATTGTATCAATACCCATATGGAAAAATGATATGCGATAAATATGTTTCAAATACATTACCAATGAATGGAAAATATATGGAAAATATACCAAAATTGGCCTAATCTAATATATGGAGTCCTTGGACATATATTTTCAATATATTCCACTTTGACGTAATTATATGAAACATATATTATGCATATATATACATATATTGATAGTATATGCTTCACATATAATTTTTCCATATGGGTAGATACATTCTCAATTTTGATCATTGCAGGTGTAGGGATTAGGATAACCTTAGCTCCCAGTAATTAAAAACGGTGCTCTTCCAGTTGGGCGGATTTGCGGTGGTAACTTACTACAAGGAACACGAGGCGTAATTTACAAGCGCAATTGTCTGGGTCGAATGTCGACCCACATATAAATAATGCGGTAGGCCTTCTTCCTTCGGATGCTATTGATTTCTGTTAGTAATTTACAAACGATGACACGAAAGGGTTGACCTGAATCCGAGTTCAATTGTTGAAGCGTTTGAGTTGACGCGATTAAAAGCTAACTGCGATAGACTGACACGAATCTGAACGGAAGTAAATCCTCGATTAACTTCTTGTTTGATTTTGAGGGCATGCCGAGCAAAGCGAACAAATCACCAAATTACGTTAGTCTCTTGTTCAAATCAATTCAAAGCCATTGGAATGAAAAATAACATCCCGGGTGTCGAAATTATAATGTAGTGTCATTTATATGCCATATTATGTCTCATGCTGTATATGCTTATATATGATTTTCTCCTTATGTCTTAATAAATGTATGGTCATAACAGAATTCTGCAAATATGAACTTGGGGACCATTCAAAAAGGATGTCTTAAAGAGTGTGGGGGGGGGGGTCTGTTTAATTGAGTTTTAAAGGTCACTAAAGGGGAAATGGACACCGGAAGAAATGTGTCCCCAGTTCCAAATGTAATTTGTTAAGGATGTTTAAGGACATGTTTGGAAAATGACATGAAACTCCTTGTATGGTCATAAGGGGCCATTCAAAAAGGACGTCCGCGTCCTGTAGAGGGGTTAAGGCGGATCTGCTTGCATAGACACCAGAAGAAATGTGTCCCCAGTTCCAGATGTATTTGAATGTTTAAAACCTCGGGGAAGTCGGGAATTATGCCTAACTTTTTGTTAAACACAAATTTTATGCTGAAATTTCCCTTCAAGGTCAGGAAAATCTGGAAAAGTGTCGTGGAATTGGCAGCGAGACTGTATGTTGCTTGGAAATTTATAGGATGAACCTTTGTATGTTCCAATATATTTTTGGACACCCTACTTCTCCAAAAAAAAATTAAGGACGTCAATGTGGGGGAGGGGATCTGGGTAAAATGGACATCAAGTGGAAAGGGGGGGGGGCGATTTTTGAAGGAATTTCGGGGACGTCTTTTTTGAATGGCTGAAAACATGTATGGCATAACAGAATTCTGCAAATATGAGATTAGCAGTAGTCGAATATTTCTGGAGATTTGCTGTATTGGCATTATTCGAATGTGTGTTCACATACGTCTAGGTTATCTGAAAATTCCCCAAAATGAGAGAAAATTCTGTACAAGTCTAGTTTTCAAAAAACGGTTGAAGTGCTAAATTAATAATGAAAATCGTATTTCTTATCTCTCAGTTTGTAGTTAATTTAAGGACATCTATGATTTTTAGAGATTGTGATAGGAAACAATGTATTGAAGAAAACACATTTTCTAATTATGTTAATTTGTTATCCCAGAAGTAGCTTAATATTTATTTGCTTTTAGACATTTTGGTTTGGCATGCTGACAGCCTTACACCGGTGCTCTTTTGCTCGGTTTTAAAATCGTCGTCGAGACAAGTATATGCCACTTGCGTTATTTCCGCAGTACGGCAGTCTGGACTGCTCACACACATTTCACTATTTTTCTCTGTTTCGCAGTATTGCGGTGTCATTGAACCCGTCTTTGGTTCTCTCAGCCATTCAGGAACGGATGGGATCACACACGCTTAGCTTCTTCCGCTAACTTCTCCGTGCGACGTAACTGCTGTTCGCTACGACGCTGCTTTATTTTTCAGGAACTGATTTTACTAGGTCTAAACCCTCATTGATTTTTGGCCGCTGGGGATGAGGAGAAACTCGGTGTGGTCGCAAAGGCATGGTGCACTGTGAACTAAGGTAACAGTGCCGTGCCGTGCTGCCTCTGCAAAGCGGCTGCAGGCTGCCGACCTGAATTTTGTCTGCGGCAAGCAGGAAATTGAAGGGACGCAAAAAAATTCGCTCAGAATTTCAAAACTGGCCGAGGTTTTCTGTTGTTCAACGACAAACCCATTTGAGATCTTGAATCCTGTGTCTGTGCTAGGTTATCTTGGCATAAATTGATCATCACTACATACAACCCTAAACATGTGTGCATTTCCTTAATACTTTACTGTTATGTATAAACGCTTAGGGACCATTCAAAAAGGACTTCCTCAATAGGGGGGGAGGGGGGGGTGGCGTACTGGCATGTGGGCACAAAGGGGAGGGAGGGGGAAGCCATTATGGACGTCCACTAATTGAGTTTTAAAGGTCAGTGATAGGGGAAATTGACACCAAAGAAAATGTGTCCCCAGTCCCAAATCTACTTGAATTTTTAAAACCTTGGGAAAGTCAGGAATTATGCCTTAACTTTGTGACAACAAATTGTATGCTGGAATTTCCCTTCGTGGTCAGGAAATTTCTGTTAATCGGACAAATCTGGAAAAAAATGTCGTGGAATTGGTAGATAGACGGGTGATTAGAAACTTATTATACTTACCCAAATTTGCTGGGCACCCTACTTTTCAAAAAAAATAAGGGCGTCTGTGAGGGGAGGGGGGATTTCGGGGACGTCCTTTTTTAATAACCCCTTAATCATCAGAGTTTTCTGAATGTGGAGAAATGCTGCTCGGGGTAGTCCGACCAGTTGCCCGTGAAGCGTTTTTGGCGACCCTCGGCAACATTCAAGAAAAAACATCTTAAAGGCTTAAAAATTGAAGTTGGATTGTTGTTAAATATAATGTATTTAATTATTTATATGAACGTAAATTGCTGAAATAATTTTTTCCAAAAATATGTCTATTTTGTGACCCTATACGGTCCCTTGATGCCCTTGGGTTTCTAAATTTTGTAGTACCCTACAGAAACATGTAAGGCAGAATGTTTTTTCGTGTCTAAGTGCAGTTATAATTTCTACTTCCAATATTTGTTTGTGTTTGAATGGAAATGCCAATGCACATTATTAATTAAACATCATTCAGCATTCATTCTCTCTACTAGAAATTGTCCAAAGCATGAATTATTTTTATTCACAAATCAATGGAGTGCTGCGGTTTGTGACATCTGCAGTTTGTCATATTTTAGTATTATATAAACCTCGGGTTTATTTCACATGCTAATAAATAATCTAAAAATAAATCATGTTAAGTGACCCTCCTCCTCATAATCGAGGCGCATACGTGTAATTTAACATCGTGGAAATATAAAGGGACCTTAATGACCTGTCTAATCATCTATCTTAAAGTAGTGTACAGATACAGTCAACTTGGACTATTTCTTTAAACTATCGAAGAACAAAAAATGTTCCCCGATCGAGGTTGGCTAAGTAGCGACGTTTCGGATGAGGTCCCATGTTGATGTTGCACGTTAAAGGCCCTTCGAGAGGGGGTGGTGTTTCCCTCGTAGGCAGAATTTCCATTTAGGGGATGAATGCTCATCCGCTGGCATTGATGTTTAACCCTCGTTTTGCAGAAATAGGCAAACGTTAAAAAACAACAAAACAAACAAACAAAAAATACTTAAAAGTGCATATTTCTGTTTTTGAAGCAAAAATGTAGTATGTTTTTTTTTTGTTATCTTTTTAAGTATTTTTTAGTATTTGTACGAGTTTAAAATTGGATGGTATCGTTAGAGGCCTTGAAATAGATGCTTCGTAACTATAGACTGATCTTTTTTCTTCTTTTTTTTTTTGCTTTGCAGAACCCTCGGCAACGGCCTTTTAAAGTATGGAGTGCCGACCGTACCATTCGCAAAGGTATTATAGCGAGCAGCTTAGCCGATCTCGTCCGAAAAGGTGAGAGCACTCTGTTCCTGGTCATTTCAATCCCAGCCTCTAGAGCCACAATGCTTAGTAGTCTGTCTTCAAACAAATGAACAGTTCTAGCAGTCCGTAGATTTCGGAACTCTTTATCTGGATTCGTCCCGAGGAGCCTTTTTCGGGCATCGTACCGAATCCTACTGAGCCGGGCCTCGATTGTCCGACTCTCGTTTTGTTTTAAACTGTTCTGCATTGGCTTTTTTTTTCTATTTTTTCTTTTTCTTTTTTGTATTATTCCAAGGAAAGATAAAGTTAGACATACACGAGGCAGAGGGTGTTGTTGTGGTCCTGGAGGCTGATGGGACTGAAGTGGATGACGATTATTTTAGACGCATAGAAGAAAACACTATTGTTCTCTTGCTAAAGGCTGGGGAACGATGGTATCCACCGGGTGTGGAAGCCATAAGGGCAGGTATGTTTGTTTCAGTTTGCCGCTATTTTTTGGGGCTACCTTTGGGCGTATTTTAAAATGAAGGCTGTGCTTGTTTCTTCTTTTCTTTTACGTGCATCCATATTTTTTTTTTAATGTGGGCTATCTGAGCATTGTTTTTTTATTTATTTGAATCCTTGAATGTTCTTTTATGTCCCGCATTGTTGTTTCACATTTGTTTCACCTTCCAGAATTACTTTTGTTAAAAAGAGTATGCAAAACCAAACAGACAAATAAGTCAATATATCTGAGGAACTTACTTGTCATCATTTAAAATGACTATTTAAGCTGGACACTGATGTTTTCGTGTAGTTATTTATTTTTCAGTTTGTTTTTAAACAAATTGAAACTGCAATGATGCCAAAATAAAATTAAATGAAATTTACTATTAGATTACACGGGGTGTCCATTCTTTGGGAAAGCCATGAAAATATACTTGAAATTCGTACTAAGTTGACGTTGGAAACATCAATCCGTTAATCGGAAAAAAATCAGATATAAATGACAAAAAGCTTATCAAAGTTATCAAGTTGCCTACAATTCCCAAATAATACTCGCGATGAACGATCTTAGTAGGGGTACATGAGATCCTTTAACTTTTTTTAATTTACTTGACACAATGACCTAGAACATTCGATTTTGCTTATGAATAACCCTTTATCCAACTTTATTTGATTTCGCCTCCTCATGAATGGAATAATCTTGTCATACCATTATATGTGAATTTGTGCAAGCGTTTTTTCCACCTTGATGTGGAAGACGTTTTTTTTTTTTTGCATGCAAATTGGATTTGAATGCAAGATGGGTTTTGCATTGCCTGAGTGGTTGTAGATTGCTACCAGTTGTTGACGCCTTTATGCTTCTAGTCCAGGCTCAATTGTAATCGTGCATTAAGCTGTGAAGATCGAACCTGGTTCGCTGCTTGTCTCTGTCGAGTATTTGAAATAGGTGTGCCGGTATTTCTCGACGTTGTTTTTTTCCATATATTTTTATTTGGATTTGCTTCAACCATTTTGCACGCTTCAGGCATCCGGTATCGGTTGTTGGCTGGGTTTCAGCGCAGTTGTTGTTGTACGTTGCATCAAGTAGTAATTTTCGGTGTCTGAATTCTTAATGGAAATGTGTAGGACTAACAGACGAAGATAAGGAGGGGAAAACTTTTCAAATGGTGACCAAAATCTCAAGAAAGCATTTGCAGTTAAAATTGAACATAAACTCTTGGCTACCGACGAACATGTTGGCGCTAAATAACAACCTCTTAATTTCTGTGTAAAACGTACGCATTATCACATATTGTCTCATTTGAAAAGTTTTTCCTTGGTCGGCGAACTGCCGTCCTATCTCTGCATCTTCGTCTCGCTCCCAGAGGCCCTCATCTCTAGACAGGTGTGTGTTTCTCGCACAGCCATCCACGCCATCCCGCGCATTGTATGTGACGCCATTAACACGTTGGAACTTATAGACGAGGCTCCCTCGTGGAAAATAATGGACAATCGAGGACGAGTGACTGTGGTGCTACACTGGGACCAGCGAGACATCCGTAGGCTTCAGACCGCAACCGGCAGGAGCCCGGGCAGCGGCAAGGATTCAGACGGCATACCCGTCATCGAGGAACCGTCCGGCGTGGACGGCCAGGACCGCCGAAGTCCCATTCTGATCACGGCCAGAGTCGAAGGCGTGCAGATGGCCGACGGCAGCAGGAGAGGCGTGGAAAAAGTCACCACAGTTCCTATCGTCAAGAGGGTGACCACCATCAACGACGTTCAACCGCGGGTTTCCAGCCCCGACCTGACCGCAGTGTGTGACTTCCACTGCTGCGCGCTACACGAAGAGGGGGGACGCATCCACGTGAACAAGTCAGTGGCCACGTCGCCCATCCAGGAGCAGCCGGAGGTCAGGCGCCCCTCTCCCAAAGGTGCTCACGTACGGTTCCTGGACGTTCATGTCGAACCCAAGGAACGAGAGTCGTCCGAGTCGGACACAGAAAACACTGCCAACGAAGACGAGCAGCTTTCCGAACGCTACCTGCTGCTCGTTGACCAGCTGTCCGTGGAACAGAAGCGACATTTGACCATCAAGGACATTGGCATCATCCTGGAGAGGCTCAGCTCCAAGATCGTGGACGTGGAGAGGCTGGAGAGGGAGAAGGAGAGCGAGGACGTGCACAACTGGACGATCAAAGCGACTATAAAGGGCGAGGTGCTGCGGGAGATAGGAGTGGTCTACAACGGACACTACTACGGCATCTCGGAACATCCGGGCTACTTCTAGGAATGGGCCGCCGCGTCACGGTTCTGAATTTCAAGCCCCCAACCTCACCACCTCGTTTTCAATCGTTATATATCCCTGGTCTCTCTTTCTCTACGTCTCACGACAGAAATCCAAAACCCAGCTCCTCTTCCGCATCGCAGCGTCCGAGGAGATATATATACGGTAAATATGCCGTGGGTGGTTTACACGGGTTTTTCGGTGGATCGCCGTCGGGTAGTTTCCGAGGACCAGTCAGATCCCCGAATCTGGCAGTACCTGATGAGCTTCCCAATATACGAGCGGATATGCCAGCAGCTTCACGGGAGAAGAAAATGGGGGAGAAGTTTCTGTCAGGGACCCTAGTGTGCGGTTTCGGCAAATTTTTCTCCCACTACCTACTTAGTCTCCGAATGGCTTCCGGAGGAAGATTTTCACAATTGGCGTAATAAGTGGTTACGGTATCCGGTAGTAGTCTCTGTGTCTAGTCGTAGACGAATATGTCATCCATCTTTTCCAACAATGGTTAAGTGCCAATTTCTATCACTGCCATTTTTTAACTTGTTTTTGATTTGAAAAATTTACAAAAAAGTTGATATTATCGATTGATTATAGGATCTCGAGATTCTGTTGGGGGTTCGCACGCATCCTGTTTGAAAAGGGCCACACGGAAAAGTTTCGTTTTTTAATACGTGTATCTTTCTCTCTTTTTTAATTGTCAATCCCTGTTTCTCCTTCTTCAAACGAAAGTTATGGCGATCAAGCTCACGCTGACCGATGTTGTTTAAGAAAGATCCTGTTTGTGCTTTTTCTTCTTCTTTTATCGCACGTTTAACATTTTTTAGCATTGATCGGGTCGTGCTCTCGCCGTTTTTCGAAGCACTTTGTGTCTAGTTGTGCGAACCCTGCACGAGCGAATTCAAGGGCGATTGATTCTACCATTTTCTTGGTGCCACAAATGCTAATCGAGTGGTCTGTTTTATTCAGCTCCAGGAATCAACTCATTTGCATTGCTGCCCTACGTGTGTAGAACTCGCGACAACTGTTTTTCAGTTCAGACCTGAAATGGCATTCACGTAGCCCTCTGAAATCAAGCATTGTTGGAAATTAACACATTTATAACCCCATAAATCCCGTTAATACTTGTTGTAATTGTATTTTCATTAAATAACATTCGAGGGCCACGTTTCGGGTCAATTGAAAAACATTTGTATCGGCTCTCTCGATGTAGGGTTAACTATTGCGCCCTTGAATCTCGCAAGTTTCTCAAAGGCCCAGGTTTCGTAACTGCCTGCAAATCGGTGAATATGTGGTGCGATGCCAATATATTCAATTTTCCAGTTTGCATCAGTTAGAAGAGTTGAAGAAATGTTAATTAAGGCTCATCATGCAGCTCAAGCCGTGCAACACTGAATTATCACGATTACGAACTCGCGTAATTCTTTCCGTTTGATAGTATGTAGTAAATTTCGTTTTATTTTTATTTTCACCGCAAGCCTCGGCTAATGTGTCAATATGGTATGCATTGCCAAGTCTAACCACCAGGTATGAGAAACGTCAAAAACTTTGCATTATATGTTGATTAATTCATAAACTATGCATGATGCAACAAGGGATCGTTGTATGATTTAGATAATCTCCTGGTGATTGTGATTCAAATTGTGTTGCAATTGCACATTTTACGCTTGAAATAAATCCAACACGGTGAAAATTGTAGACAAAACTATACAATTTTGATTCGTCCTCTCGTCCTGGCGGCATGACAATGGCAGCTGTGCATTGACAGGTTTCTGACCAACCCGTCCTCGAAGCTTGTGAATCTTTGACCTGAAATCATGTGTGGCCATATTTCTGTTGTGTGTGATGAAATATTTGATCCAGAATCGGAAAGTTTCATGACCGTGACAGCTATAATGCAAATATCTGTAATGGTAAGAATTTGGAACTTTCATTCTGCATTAATAATTATGTTGATATCATTAATATCTTGGTACTACCCTAATCCGTTAGTATCAATTTCTACCTCAACGGCCCTCTAGGATTCTCAAACTCTGTAGTATGCTAACCAAGAATAGCACGATAGAAAGGGACATATCAATAGTTTGAGAATCTCTCTCATTTTCTCGTTCTGCCAGTGGCAGATCTGGTGGGAGGCAAAGAATGCACTTTCAAATGTGCTCATAAAATGCTGCATCACCAGTGGTGGACCAGTCTGTAAGACAGAACACGAACTTGGAGAGATTCTCTTACTGCTGATGTACTCTTTTCTGTCGTGCGTATCTTGGTTAGCATACTGCAGTCTGGGCCCTATTCCACAAAAGTATGGTATTGTACTTGTAGGGGTACAGAGTGAAACTAGTACAAAACTTACAAGTTGTTGTGTTCCACAAATATTATTTGTACAATTGTAATTTGTTAGACCATACCTTACAAGTTACAGGCAAATCTTGTCAGTTTACAAGTGTGCTGTTCCACAAAGGTATTGCTATTAGCAAATTGCTTGTAACTTATAGTGAATTTGTTATAGGTAAATGATTACTTGTAAATTAAGTATTATGAAGCATTTGGAATAGAGATAGAACGTTTTTAATTGAATAAACATGTGGTCCAGTGACAGTGAAGATCACTTTATCTGTTTTTGACAAATTGCT
>JAQGAE010003298.1:0-15101 GCA_034696685.1 Julus scandinavius | reverse complement strand
TGAAAAACATGCTTTTTTAACATGTTTTCAAAAACTCTGCTTTTGCTTTTGCTTTTGGTGCGGTGAAGTCCCACCTTTAGGAGCGAGAGGCAAGCACGTAACCCACTCGACCACCAGTGTCGGCAAAATGGATTTGTTGGATTATATATTAAACTCATTATTGTTGAAACTTGATATGTACACTTATTTTAAGTAACACAATACAGACAATATTGTTTTCAAGATGCTAGTGGAGAAGGAAGGTGCATATTTTGCCACGGACACCAAATATCCTCACTACGCCAATGATCTCTGTCGTATTCCTCACTTCCAACTCTTGAATAATAGTTAAAATGGGGAAAATAGGAGAAACAATGTTGGAACATGCATTATTTATTAAATAATTACCTGAACAGTTTTTGCCTCCCATTGGAAATGGACATTTGCAGTAATAAGTTTGACTGCTTCCTAATTTGCCTTCGGTGCAAATGCCGCCATTTTGGCAAGGATTTGGGTCGCACGCATTCCGGTAATCTGTCAAAAATTACAATTTTGTTTACAGTACACAATGTAACAAATCCAAACTTACTACCTGAATGGAAAAATGATATGTAGCACACACATTCATGCATTAAAAAAGTTTATGCAGTGAAATTGCAGTTACAAAACTTATCAGAAATTGGATATTTGTGCCTTTCCAGTGAACATGTTATCATGTTTTACATGTTTTACTACATGCTCATATTCATGGAGGCTATCTCTATGTAATGCCACCCATATACGTACATAATTAAATTCATGAATGTATAAGCTATATTACGTATATGGCATAATATAATGTTTCCAACTAAGTGATTATTAAACTTACAATGACTGCTTAAAATAATTGTTAAAGTTTTATACTTACCAAATGGGAATTTGTTGTAAAAGTTTAAAATAATCGGGTTGTGGTGATAGTTTACATGAACATGTTCTGTTGAAGTAAAACATCATTAAAATAATATTACTTTCTTTCAATGTTGATATTCAAATATTTCATCCAAATGTCATGAAGTTTATAACATTTTTTAAGTTCTTTATATTATCAAACTTCAGTTTTTACAGAAATTGCTAAACATTAATTAAAATTGTTTCTCAAAGAATTTATATGGCACATGAATTATTTATCCATATTTTTAAAAATTAAAATATAAATGATTATATCCAATATTTACCTGATTCATTGAATCGTTGTCCAAGTCCTAAATTCCGAATGATGTTTTTGAATTTTTCATTTGATTCATCGGCAATCAAATTTCCCATATATGGCACGGCTAAAACAGATTTGCATATCAAAAAGGCCAAAATAGTGTTCAGCAACATGATGGATAAACTTAAGTGATTGTGTTTAAGTCTCGAAAGCCTTTGCTTCTTATATATTCGTGTTTATAGGGAAGTAAATCGGATATGTCTGTTAAAAGTGTTAATCGTTATAATTTGCTGTCCATTTTTTGATATCTGGTGAAGCTATGAGTTTCGTAAAGGTCAAGTTTCATTCACACATTAAGATAAAATGTCCTAGTTTTTATATAAACAAGCCACATCAGTCTGGTATGTTCTCAGAGATGCAATGTTTCTTTCTGGGAATTAAGCCTTTTAAGAAAGTTCTCAGAAATACATGTATGTTTCCAAGATTTTTGCTGTTGCAAAATGCCATGTGTAGCAATATTAGATTATTTCATTTCATATGAGTCCATATCACTGGACTCATATTACCATGAGTCATATATATACCATGAAGCATATGTCAAGCATGAACAGGTAGTGATATGCCTCAGAGATTTTCTCTTTTTCTGTGTGCCGCGTCAATTTCAGACTTTATTTAGTGTGCCATGAGTTGAAAACATTGAAAAATACTGCCATTTACATGTATGTTATTCTCCCTATTTACAAACTTGATGTATGGGACAAAGTCCATCTAGCTATAGTTCAGGCTAAGTTTTTTACAGTAATTCATAAAAATTAGGAATTGTAAATATTTTTTCAAACTGTTTTATATAGTATCCAAATATGTAAAATATTGCAATATCTGTTTAAAAAACATGATTGAAAAGTCCGGGACATTGTGGAAATTCATAAAATAGATGTATACATGAATAATTTAATTTAAACTTATTAAATTTAAAAAATTTATGTTCATGATTAATTTTATTTAATGAATTATGAATGGTTATTTTAATAAATTTGCAGTATTATCTTTTTTGATATTAACAAAATGTAAGTCCAAATTGACATTTAGGTAAAGTTCAAACTGGTGACACTGCCACATATGACCTATAGGGATTTTCTCAACCATAGGGATTTTTATTGTTGGTCTGGTTCAGTGGTTTGGTGGTTCTTCTACTCCTCACAGAGTGGGCTACAACTTGTGTGTGAGGTTTTAATGGTATCTTAGAATAAGTGGTAAGTTCATTTAATAATTATTAAAAGGTGTTCTTTGTCAACTATGGTTTAGATGTGGTTGCTATGTTTTGCCATTTTTTAAATTTAATTTGGAAAACTCCCAAAAAAAATGTGTTTATAATTTTTATAAAGAAAATTCCAACAAACTGTTTTTGTCCAGAGGTCATATCAGGGAAAAATCAATTTGTATTGTATTTGATAGAAAGATTTTATACTTTATTAATTAACTGCTCTAAAGAACATTAAATTTAATTTAATTTAATAAAATTCATAAGCCAATGTTGCGATTTATAACAATGCCTGAAATTAACAATGTTAAGTATGTAATGTACAATTGGTTATGTAATCGAATTCTCAGTAGCGAAATTTCAAGGTTGTTTTCAGGAAGATTCCAGGATAGTTACTGTAAAAATTGGCCAAGAACTTACAAATTTTGTGCACCATTATATAGTATTTAGTTTTCAAAGGGTTGTATTTTTTTCAATTATTGCTTGATTTTCAAAATTTGAAATTTATAATATTCGTAGTAATCTCTTCTTTCATATTCTGTCGTCAAAGTAGCAAAATTCCATTTTTTTAAATTTTAATTCATTTTATTGTTCTTAGATGGCGCTGCGAGTTGAGGAATTTTAAAAATGCTGTAACTTTGCCAATAATTGTTTGATTTTCGAAATTTGGTTTTCAAAATACTTGTACTAATCTCCTCTTTCATATTCTACCATAAAATTAGCAGAATTCCAAAATTTGCAATTTTAATTCACTGTATTTGTACTAGATGGCGCTGCGAGTTGAGGAATTTTAAAAATGTACAATTATTTCCTGATTTTCGAAAATTTGGTTCTAAGATACTGGTACTAATCTCCTCTTTCATATTCTGCCTGAAAAGTAGAAAAATTCCAAAATTGGCAATTTTAATTCACATTATTCGTACTAGATGGCGCTGCGATTTGAGGAATTTTAAAAATTGTGTAACTTTGCCAATTATTGCTTGATTCTCGAAATTTTGGTTTCAAAATACTCGTACTAATCTCCATTTTCATATTCTGCCATAAAATCAGGAAAATTCCAAAATCGGCAATTTTACTTCATTTTCTTCTTCTTAGATGGCGCTGCGAATTGAGGAATGTTTAAAATGCTGTAACTTTTCCAATTATTGCTTGATTTTCGAAATTTTGGTTTCAAAATACTCGTACTAATCTACACTTTCATATTCTACCATCAAGTAGTAGAATTCCAACATTTACAACTTGTATTCACTTTATTCGTTCTAGTTGGCGCTGCTAATATGACTGTATGTTTAAATATGACAATTTACCATTAAAACGATTAAGAAAATGTTTTCACTTTAGCACCTGTGTGATTTAACCAGTTGTTAAGGATTTTCAATCTCTGCTATTTGGTTAAGTCATGAATATATATGGACCATTTAATGAAGAAGTCTTCCGAAACAATCACCGAACTCTCAGAGTTCAGTTACATCGACATCAACAAATTCTTCAATATGCGATACAAAATTACAATCGCAAGGTTGCAACTCGGATAGAAATATATCTGAGAACAGCTAGATATGTGATGCCGAGGTTTAGTCGACTGGCTGATGTGTTGAGGCTACGCCATCGACAGTTGGTTCTGGTTGTCAGAAGACAAAATCAACGGATGAATGAGATTGTACTGGCACAGCATCGTAGATTTATTGCACGAATCATACCGAAGATGGACAAACTTCTTAAATTTATGTTAACTCGGTTTTATAATTTGACGCCATTGTGGCATCAACAAATATTACGGTGGATAAGAAATCATCCTCAATGTGTTCAAGAGGTATTGCATGAACATCGTGAACGTGCTGAAGCTCTGCTTCAAGAGCATCAAAGAGGTGTCGAGGATGTGATGTTTCGACCTGGGATTATTATGCAAGTACATCGAAGACGATCACAAATTGTGTTATCATTGGATGCTCGGATGACTGAATTAATGGCAGAACTGCAACAAAAGTTGATTGAAGTTGGGGTCAACTGGCTTCAAGGATGCATTCAATATATGGTAGTACAGTTCCAACAACTGCTTCTAAGTGTCATAGAAATTATGTGGCCAGGGTGAATGATAATCACATGGAGTGTTGAACTTTTGTGGTAAACCTTCTTAATTATCAATGATGATACAACAGTATTGATGACTTTCTTGACATGTTATTCAATGATTTTTTTCACCTTGTTGACGTTATGACATGTTATGCAAATGAAGGGTTTTTTGCAACAATGTGATTAGCCACACTTTTTCCAAAAATAACATGTTTGCATTAAACTATTCAATCAGCAATTCATCAGAGGATGTGAATTTACAAAGTTTTCAGTCTTTTGTAATCAGAAATTAATTTGTTTTTCCAGTATGATAAAAGTTAAATACTGTGTTTTTATATTTGTAACCGTAGTTTTTTTTTATGTAACTTACATGTTCATGTAGATTTTTTATTGATTTTTATTGTCAATTCTTGGAATATCCATTTCATGAATATTCTCCTTTATAAATATATTTACATTTTATATCAACTGTATCCACTTTGGTATTCCAGATATTGTAGTCATATATAAAAATCTCCACACTTTTTAATATTTACATGTATTCTATAATGGATTTCTTTAACATACACACAACATGTGCTATTTTAAGCAGTATTGAAACAAAAAGGACGTTTTGAGAAATTTTTATAAATTATTATAAAAATATTGAAACATAAATTTCAGTGTTTGAGCAATTTATTTGTCATAATCAAAGTTTTGTATCCCTATATTTTATGTTTACTCTGAGACAATGTGACGCATCAACGGTTAGGGATTTTATTTCCCTATTTTTTTAAACAAACAGTGTTACCACATCACATACTTTAGGGATTTCAGTTTCCATATTTTAAAATTATGGATATGAAGACATGTGACACATCAACTGAGTAGGGATTTGCGTTTATCCCTATATGCTATGTTTCTCTGAGTCAATGTGACGCAGCAGTTGTTAGGGATTTTATTTCCCTATATTTTTTGAAAAAAACAAATCAGTGTTGGCACATCATATGGTTGTTTTATTGAAAATTTGAGACAATGTTACACATTTAAGGATAGGGATTTCTTTCCTATGCTCTGGACAATTATGGTTACAGGACATTCAGTGAAATACTTTTGTTGGATTCAGTTGTGTGATTTTGTGTGTTGTCTCCGGTTTTAAAGTGGTTGTACCAAACTCCAAGTACCATGTATTTCATCCCCCAATGGCACTCCTAAGACATTCTAGTCACCTGACAACAGAGACATAAAGACGTCATGTTAAATTTCAATATCCATTTAGACAATGTTTGCTACTGTAGCACTTGTCATAAGGGTTTTTCCAGTTGTTAAGAGGTTTGGAACACTGGTGTTTAATTAATATAACCATGAAGATCAATGGACAATGTAATGTACAATCGATAAGGCAGTGAGTATGCAATCTGATTCTCAATTGTGAAATTTCAAGGTTGATTTCAGGCAAATAACAGGATAGTTCCTGTAAAAATTGGCCACGACTTTACATATTTCACCATGAGATATTTAGTTGTCAAATGGCTGTATCTTTGTCGATTATCGCTTGATTTTTTGAAATTTTAGGTTCATAGTACTCGTACTAATCTCATCTTTCATATTCTGCCTTAAAAGTAGCAGAATTTCAAAATTTGCAATTTTATTTCACTTTACTCGTACTAGATGGCACTGCGAGTTGAGGAATTTTAGAAATGCTGTATCTCTGTTAATTATTGCTTGATTTACGACATTTTAGATTAATAATACACCTACTAATCTATTCTTAAATATTCTGCCATAAAAGTAGCAGAATTTCAAAATTTGCAATTTTAATTCATTTTATTCTTCTTAGATGGCGCTGCGAGTTAAGGAATTTTAAAAATGATGTAACTTTGTCAATTATTGCTTGATTTTCGAACTTTTGGTGCTAAAATACTCTTACTACTCTCCACTTTCATATTTTGCTATAAAACTAGCAGAATTCTAAAATGTACAATTTTATTTTACTTTACTCGTACTAGATGGCGCTGCGAGTTGAGGAATTTTAGAAATGCGGTATCTCTGTCAATTATTGCTTGATTTCCGACATTTTAGATTAATAATACTCCTACTAATCTCTTCTTACATATTCTGCCATAAAATAAGCAGAATTCCAAAATTTGCAATTTTAATTCATTTTATTCTTCTTAGATGGCGCTGCGAGTTAAGGAATTTTAAAAATGTTGTAACTTTGCCAATTATCGCTTGATTTTCGAAATTTTGGTTTCAAAATACTCGTACTAATCTCCTCTTTCATATTCTGCTATAAAAGTAGCAGAATTCCAAACTTCTTATTTTTATTTCATTTTAATCGCACTAGTGTGATTTAACCAGCTGTTAAGGATTTACAATCTCTGCTATTTGGTTCAATCATGAGGATATATGGACCATTTAATCAAGAAGTCTTCCGAGACAATCACCGGACTCTCAGAGTTCAGATACGTCGACATCAACAAGTTCTTCAATATGCGATACAAAATTACAAAAGTAAGGTTGCAACTCGGTTAGAAATATATCTGAGAACAGCTAGATATGTGATGCCGAGGTTTAGTCGACTGGCTGATGTGTTGAGGCTACGCCAT
This sequence comes from Julus scandinavius, assembly GCA_034696685.1. NCBI lineage: Eukaryota > Metazoa > Arthropoda > Diplopoda > Julida > Julidae > Julus > Julus scandinavius. The sequence continues at coordinate 8,011 of JAQGAE010003298.1, read as the reverse complement.
CGACAGTTGGTTCTGGTTGTCAGAAGACAAAATCAACAAATGAATGAGATTGTACTGGGACAGCATCGTAGATTTATTGCACGATTAATACCGAGGGTTGACAACCTTCTTGAATTTATGTTAACTCGGATTTATAGTTTGACGCCATTGTTTAATCAGCAAATTATACAGATGATTAGAAATCGTCCACAACGTGTTCAAGAGGTATTGCATGATCATCGTGAGCGTGCTGAAGCCCTGCTTCAAGAGCATCAAAGAGGTGTCGAGGAAGTGATGTTTCGACCTGGGATTATTATGCAAGTGCATCGAAGACTATCACAAATTGTGTTACCATTGGATTCTCGGATGACTGAATTAATTGCACAACTGCAACAACAGTTGACTGAAGTTGGGATCAACTGGTTTCAAGAACTGATTCAATCTATGGTAGCAAGGCCCCAACAACTGCTTCAAAGTGTCATCGAAATTATGTGGCCAGGGTGAATGATGGACCATCTCCACTTTGGTGTTGAACTCTTGTGGTTAGCCTTCTTAATTATCAATGATGATACAACAGTATTGATGACTCTCTTGACATGTTATACAAATACTGTTTTGCACTTTGTTGATGTTGTGATATGTTATGCAGTAACTTTGATGTTGTGATATCACAGCCCCAACAAATAGTCCACGATTTCGTCAATGACATCCTAACAGTAGTCTTTAGTGATGATATCACAACTACAGAGAAATCTTTAAATATTGCTGGAGTCAAGTCATCCACATATTTCAAGATGTTATCCTACATGTGCTGTGACCTGGACTCACAAGACTAGTCTGATGTTTGATATCACAACAGTAGTCTGATATTTGATGTTACAACATTAGTCTGATATTTGATATCACAACTTGACAGTTGGTTTTAAGTATTTTTGACAACAACTGGTCAACCTTAAGATAAATCCTTCAAATACTGTAGTTTTATGTTTGTAACCATGGTTTATTTATTGTAATATCACCATCATTTTTGTGTAGATTTATAATTGAAGTTGAATTCCTGTTAGTTTAACTATATTTTATTATCAATTTGTGTAATGTTCAATATTTTTATAGAGTTAATAATAAATTTCTCTGTAAATGATTTTGTATTTGTCCAAAACAGTTTTACAAACTAATAAAGTGTTTAAAGTTGTCAATACACGTTACTCTGAGGCAGTGTTACCAATGGATGGGGATTTTCTTTCCCTATACAGTTTTATACAGATCTGGACATTTGGTTTGTGGATTTTTGTCATTTAGTGAAGTGTTTCTTATTGGAGTCGGTTGTATGCCATATTTTATGCTGTATTCGTAATCTATAAGGATTAAAAGTAAGTTAATTCCAATGTTTTTAAATTATGGTTCAAATGTCATGTTAGGATATTGTGTTTTTGTGAATGAAAAGTTAACGAGGGATTAAGGGGTGTGTAGAACTAATCACGCATTTAACACATTTCAGTTTGTGAAGGAAATGTCAGAATGGCATGATGCCTACTAGATTAATTCATAGGCATGTGTAGTTTATAGATGAATATACCATTTCATAGACATTTCTTTACAATTTCATAAACATTTGTAGACATTTCATTTGTCGTTTCATATGTCATTTCATAGACATTTCATATGTCATTTGATTGACCATTTCATGTCATTTCATAGACATTTCAAATCATTTCATAGACATTTCTTTACAATTTCATAAACATTTGTCGACATTTCATTTGTCGTTTCATATGTCATTTCATAGACATTTCATATGTCATTTGATTGACCATTTCATGTCATTTCATAGACATTTAAAATCATTTCTTAGACATTTCATGTCATTTCATAGACATTTCAAATCATTTCATAGACATTTCAAGTCGTTGTATAGAAATTTCAAATCGTTTCATATACATTTCAAGTCGTTTCAAGTTATTTTTCATAGACATTTCAAATCATTTTCAAGTCGTTTTATAGACATTTCAAGTCATTTTTCATAGACATTTCAAGTCATTCCACAGACATTTCAAGACATTTTTCATAGACACTACAAATCATTTAGAAATTTCAAGTCGTTTCATGTGTTAACTCATAGACATTTCACAGACATTACATTACATTTCAAATCATTTCATGTCGTTTCATAGACATTTCAAGTCATTCCAATTTCAAGTCATTTTTCATAGACACTACAAAGACTACATAGACACTACGTTTCATGAGTCAACTCATTGACATTTCACAGACATTACATGTCATTTCATAGACATATTTATAGGTGCATTGAAATGCTCCATGCGTTGATCTATAAAATATTTCTTAGACGATTTCAAAGAGATGTTTCAAAGACATCAGCCATTAAAACACTCTTGTCCACTTTAGCCCTACTCGGATTTAACTAGTTGTTCAATATCTGATGTTTGATTAAAGTAAAGATGAGGTCAACTGCACCCTTCATTGAAGATGGATTCCATCATCAACCAGTCACTCGAGTTCAGATACATCGACATCAACAACGTCTTCAAGTTCTGATACATCAACATCGACGAGTTCTTCAAAATGTTGTAGAGAGATACACAATAGTGGTTTCAAGACGACTGCAACGACATCTGAGATTATTTCGATATGTGATGTCACCGATTAATCGTCTGGAAAATATTTTCAGACAATGTCATCGAAGACTGGTTAGGTTCATGAGACGACAAACTCGACTGCTGATTGGACAAGTAGTAAGACTGCATAATGAATCTGTTGGAACCATGTTGCCGAGGGTTCGCATGATCATTGGTCTCTTGATGCATCGTATGGTTAGACAAGTCATGCCATTGTTTGATGAACACGTCGAAGAGAGGATGAGAGAACATCCACTACGTCTTCAAGAGTTTCTGCAAGAATTTTATGATCTTGTTGAAAGTGTGTTGGAAGAACATGAACGACGTGTTGTGGATGTCATCTCTGATGAACTGAGGTCACAATGTGAACCACCGAGGATTGGAAGTGGAGATGAACATCTACGTAGAAGGCTGCTACAAGTTGTGACACAATTTAATCAACGTGTCACAGACATGATGTCACAATTGCAACAACGTGTAATGGAGGTTGGGATACATTGGCTTCAAGGATTGGTGGAATTTGCGGTATCAAGGCCCCAACAATTGTTCAGAAGTATGGGGGACATTATATGGCCAGGATAAATAATGATATCATAAGATATGTGATATAACAAAATTCTTGACTTGTTGAAATACTTGACTTCTTATACAATGACTTCTTCTAAACCTTGTTGATGTTGTCTGAGTGTTGATAAACTCTAGTGGAATCTACTATTCTTACATGTCAGAAATTAACAGTTTTATTTCTAGTTTGATGAAATCAAATTTTAAACATTGTTTTTTTAATAATCTACAAATACTTTATTTTTATACTTTTGTAATCGTGGTTAATTTATTGTAGTGTAACTAACAATTTGTTGTGAATTCTTGTTGAAGTTAAGTTCTTGTTGAGTTTTGTTGGAATGCTAACTACATTTTGTATAGCCATGTATTGACTTTTTTACCGTATCATTCATAACAATTTTTTGCATTTATATAATAAATAGTTTGTTTTTTATTTATACTCTCTACATTTATTGCACGATTTTGTATACATTTTGGTCAAAAAGTCCTAATTATTGTGTGAAGCTTTTGTATTGGAGCAAAATACATTTTCTGTATATTTATTTTTTATTTCATGTGCGTAAGCTTCACTGCAAAACACATGAGCTTCACTACAAAACACATGAGCTTCACTGCAGAGCATATCAGCTTCATTGCAAAACACATGAGCTTCACTACAAAACACATGAGCTTCACTACAATACACATGAGCTTCACTACAATACACATGAGCTTCACTGCAATATACATGAGTTTCACTGCTTACACTTGAGCTTCACTGCAGAGCGTATCAGCTTCACTGCAAAACACATGAGCTTCACTACAAAACACATGAGTTTCACTGCAGATCATATCAGCTTCATTGCAAAACACATGAGCTTCACTACAAAACACATGAGTTTCACTGCAGATCATATCAGCTTCACTGCAAAGCACATGAGCTTCACTACAAAAACATGAGCTTCACTGCAGAGCATATCAGCTTCACTGCAAAACACATTAGCTTCACTACAAAACACATGAGCTTTACTGAAAAACACATGAGCTTCACTACAAAATACATGAGCTTCACTGCAGAGCATATCAGCTACACTGCAAAACACATGAGTTTCACTGCAATACTCATAAACTTCACTGCACTACACTTGAGCTTTACTGTAACACACGTGACCTTCACTTCAAAAAGGACAAGCTTCACTACAATACATGAACCAAAAGTGTCATTCTAAGGTAAAATTATAAATGAAAGACATTTTTGTAGGCGAAATACATTTGGCTCATTAAATGCAATTTTTTTTTATAATTTCAAGTTGTTATGTCTGTAATAATGCATTGAAAAAGTTTTTAAAAACATACGAAAACTCATTTTTTGCATTTCATTATGTTGTGTTTTGAACAATTTTTTTGTGAAATATAATTTGTTCAATTATTTTGACTTGTAAAATTTGACTATGGACGCCCTTCATTTCGTTATTTGAGTTTATGCTCAATTGTGAGCAATCGTAGTCTTCATTCAGGATTTCATTTTTTTAATTTGAGACAATGTGACCTATAAACAGTTAGGGATTTTCCTTTCTATTTATTATTTAGTAAAATGTGAGCCAATGTCACACTTTGAGGGATAGGGATTTTTTCCCTAGTTATTTTTATACATACATGTGGACATGTTTGGTCAGTGCTCATTAGTGTGGTGATTTCGCTCGGGGTCAGTTGTCTGTGCCATTTTATGCAATTATCGTTTTTAAAATTCAGAGTTCAAAGTTTTTTTTATACTTTCGTGCATTCGTAAGCTAGGATTAAAAAGTAAGTTATTTTCATTAATGATATTTATTGTTAATAGGATTTATTGTAAATTTGATATTTCCATTTGTGTTTTATTATTCACATTAATGAAAATTGCGCCAGAATTTGTTAGGAATGCTACATTTTTGAAACATTCCTATTATTAAAACCCTCAAAATACATTTTAAGCAATTTTATTTTTATAAATGCACGGCTTTATAATTTCGTTTTGTTATAACAAAGAAAACCTATTGGAATTTCTATGGAATGTTCAAGGTCAAAAGGTCAACGTTGAACATCCATTCTAATTCAGAACTTGTTGATTATAACACATATTGGTAATATCACACGTGTTTCCATGGCCATATGTGGCGTTTTTTTTATATAAATCATCATGCATGTATTGTCTTGCATGGACATATGTAAATGTTTTCAGACAGACATGCATGCTAACATAATTCCAGAAATGGTCCTACCAAATATTCCCATATTTGGCCATATAGTTCCACTTTAGTACTTTTAGCAAAATATACATACATATACTGTCCATGTTTTTTCCATACGCGATCATAATACATATTGCCATGCATGGATATAAAACTTCCCAGACAGACATGCATGCAATATAATATTTTCAGAAATGGCCCTATAAAAAGTGCCCATGTTATGAAAAGTGCCATACTTTTACTTTTAGCAATAATATATGCTGTTCATGTTTCTTCCATTCACGAGCATATTACGTATTGCCATGCATGGATATTAACGTCTCAGACAGACATGCATGTATTGCAACATATTCTCAGAAATGGCCCTATCAAATATATTGCCATATGTTACCATGTACAATATTCCATACTTGTAATTTTAGTAATAATACGTATTTCTACCCATATGTTTCTTCCACACGCAAACATATTACGTATTGCCATGCATGGACCTAAATATTCTCAGACACACATCCATTATAACATTCTCAGAAATTATTCTATCAAATTTGCCCATATATAACATTCCATACTGCATACTTGTACTTTTAGTAATAATATAATCATCTGCTCATGTTTCTTACATACGCGAACATGTTACATATTGCCATGCTTGGATATAAACATTCCCAGACAAACATACATACATGAATGTATTATAGCATATTTTCAGAAATAGTCCTATCAAATATGCCCATATATTGTCATATACAATATTCCATACTTGTACTTTTAGTAATAATATATATCTACCCATGTTTCTTCCATACGCGAACATATTATGTATTGTCATGCATGGATATAAACGTTCCCAGACAGACATACATACATGCATGCATGCATTACAACATATTCTCAGAAATTTCTCTACCAAATATGCTCATTTGAATATTCCATACTTTTACTTTTACTAATAAAATTTATCTGCCCATGTTTCTTACATACGCGAACATGTTACAATTTGCCATGCATGAATATAAACGTTCCTAGACAAACAGACATGCATGCATTGTAGCATATTCTCAGAAATAGACTCGTATAGTATTCCCATATATGGCCATATAAACATTCCCTACTTGTAAGTTTAGCAATAATATGTACTTATCTATATGCGCATGTTTCTTACATACGCGGACATGTTACATATTGCCATGCATGAATATAGACGTTCACAGACAAACAGACATGCATGTATTGTAGAAACATATACTGTGCATATTCTCAGAAATGGTCCTATAAAATATTCATATATAATATGTACTTATCTATATGCCTATGTTTCTTCCATGCATGCATGCATGTATTGCTATGCATGGATAAACATGGAAAATGCTTCCTTACATGTCCAATACCAATACAGATACTATTTCTCCAATTGTAGCACCATCTCAAGCATTGTTATCCATTCATTAACAACTGTTTAATTATGATATCACCTGAACCTCTGTTTAATGCTGATGTTTATGAAATCCATCAACGTCCTATCAGACGTCTGTTCCGTAAACACAAAGCTGAAGTTGAAGAACTGATACGTGAACATCAAATACTAGTAAAAAGCAAGACGAAACTACATCGAAAATATGCAACAAATCGAGTCAGACCAGCTATAGTAATGCCAAGTATTTCAAAAATTCTGATAAAACAACAGATCGAGGAGTTGCTGTTAAACCACCGGAAATTAGTTAATGCTCTGACAACTAGACATAGACGTCTGATAATAAGTTGTTTCGACAAACATATCCACTATGTCTCTGAGATGATGCCTAGGTATCATGCACAGGTGGGAGCTGTTCTGGAAGGATTTACTGAATATGGAAGACCACTTCTTGATGCTATTCTTAAAGAGAAAATTACAACACACATGGAAGCAGCCTCCAATCTGGCTGATGAACATTACAGTCGTGTGGAAGCAGTCATGCAAAGACATAACAATCGTGTCAAAGATTCCATACCACGTCTTCGGCTCAACGTTGATGAACTCGTACAACTACATGGAAGATTCATACATTTTGTGGTAACACCTCTTCAAGACATGGTTGGGTTGCTGTTGAGAGAACACGAAATGCACCTGGAGCGGACGATGAGATGGTTTAGAAAATTGGTACGCAGTATGTCAACAAAACAAAATGGACTTATTAAATCCATCATCAAGGAATTGGCACCAAAATTGACTTTGCATTAGATGGTTTTTATATTATCTTGTATGCAGTTATGGAATTTTTTACACCATTTTATCATGTACGGCAGTGTCTGAAATTAATATTATTATTAAAATAATGTGCTCGTATATACTCGTCATGATACATTTTAATTTACCATGTATAACACCCCAGCGTGCTACAAATACGAAATGTCACAGTGAAGGTGCCAGAAAAAGAGCCAAAAAAACGATGCCAAAATATAATTCATTGTAACTTAATTAAAAATAATAATTTTAATGAAATTTTCCGGTTGGGTACTTTTGTTACTAATCTTTCAAATTTCCCTCATGTAGGTCAGCATAATTTTTATTTCACTGATTTCCCTGCAGGTGGCACAGCTGACAAATCCGTCTGCTCAATCATAGCAAATTCGCAAGAATGGTTT
>JAQGAE010003297.1:0-15106 GCA_034696685.1 Julus scandinavius | reverse complement strand
CAAGTTTTTAATAACTTATTGCACTGAATTTGGTCTGGCACCTAATCATATAATACAAGGGCGAGTCAAATGAAAGTGAGCCAACGCAAATATTTGACAAACTGAGTACTTTATTTAAAAGTAGTCGCCATGAGCATTTAGACATTTATCCCACTGACTAACGAGACGTGTGATTCCCTCTGACAAAAGTCCCTGGGTAGCTGCTTTAGGATGTCCGTAACTGACTCCTTCGCGTCATCGTCCGACATAAATCAAGTTCCCTTGAGCTGTTTTAACAATTGCCCGGAAATATGGAAATCACAAGGCAATAGGTTAAAGCTGTTGGATGGATGTTGCAGCGTTTCCCACTTGAACCGTTCCAGTATTTCCCAAACAAGATTCTTTGCAACTGCCACGTCCTTTTTTGAATGGTTTGCTCCAACACTTCACAGTGGCCAAAGAAATGCAATGTTCGCCGTACACAACAGCCATACGACGACTAATGTTGTTTGGGAAACGCCTTCAGGTGTCAATAATTGGACCACACCACGCTGTTCCTCTTTTGGAGCAACCCACTGAGAGCATTAAAAATTATCCTTAAAACAACGTATCACTTTTGTAAATGAGAGCTGTCTCTTTGCTATGCACATGAGTCGCAGATAATAGACCAAAACATTTTCGCGTGGGGAGGGTTGGCTCACTTTCATTTGACTCGCACTTTTACTATACCTCTACATACAGTATACTGTCTAACTTTTGATATAATAGATTTAATGGCTTTTCTTGCCAAACACAAATATATTATAATTTTATCAGATAAGCACCCAAGTAAAATAATTATAAATCTTATATTATACTTTCAGCTATGTACCGAAGACCTTAAAAATTCCCACGAAGTAAGAATAAACATGTTATGGTACTTTATTAACACAATGTTAATCAGTTATATCGTTACAAATACTATATGATTTTTTTTCTTGTTTCATTTCAATATTGGGATAAAACAGTGGTGTGCAATTGTAGACGTATATGCGGTAAGGACACCCAGCTGGATCATATTATCTCATACATGCAAACTTTTCTCGCATATATAATACATTATAAACTAAAATGTCAGAATTAGGGGTGTAGCTCATGTATTTGTACATTTTTATTGTACACCATGTATCATATATTATTTTTCCAACTTGCCAAACTTATTGTAACTTAAAGATTTTGTTTTTTGCATTATTTCATTTTTCAATTCATTGTTGTATTTCAGGGGAGAAATTGTACGGACATTGAAGCAGTAAGTAATTTCAACCTTCAATCATAATGGTCGATAAAAGTTCAAACAGAAAAGAAAACCATATTATTTCACTTTAATAATATTTTTGTTAATTTCTTGAATACAAAAAAGAATATAAGTTATTATGATATATTTTCAGGAATGGGCTGAAAAATGTAAGAAGGAATAACAGTAACGCCCATAAATTTGCATTTCCGGGGAAATCTTCATCTACAGATCTTCTCCGTCGAGACGTAGCTAAAGAAATTCAGTATTTTACCAGATTCATTTGCTAGGTGGCAGTTTGATCACTAAAACAAACGCACAATCCAATGTAATCAAAATGCAAAATAAAATGTCTTAAATGGCAACTTATTTGTTGGTTTCCTTATTTTCTCAAATTGTCACAATGACAATCAGTTTTAGAGAACACAAGCAACTAAGGCCATAAAGTTACTACGCAAATGAAGAAAATACCCTGTGGAGCAATGGCAGCTCGTAGAAAAAATAATTGGAGGTGCTGTGGAGTAATGCTGTAAAGCTAGCCAGTTGTCACTGAGGTAGAGACAGTGCTCTCTCTCCCTCGCAGCCTGCAGCACAGCTTCCTGTGTCCGCATGCACAGTGAAACGCATAGTTGCATGCACATTTTTTAAAATCTTTTTTCATTAAATGGTGGATGGCTAAAAAGTTAATTAAATAAATTACAAAATAAATTAAGAATAAATTAAATTAGAAAGAATTAAAGAAAAAAGACGCATTATATCAAATGTTGTCGATGATTTCTAGTTATTGGGGGTGCTGCAGTTCCACAGTACCTATGCACCAGCCGCCAATGGCGAGCCCCTTTTATAGGCAGCAAGCAAATTTTGTTCACCGTCTAGACACCTCCAAAGCCCCGAATTACACCTCCAGTAGGCAATTACTTCAGGTGCACTTATGGCTGGTGGGGAAGAGGGGAACTACTTTTCTTATTTGGTCTGGATTCTATATCAGTTCTGCGAAGTCATGAGATGCCCCCTGAATAGTGCCCTGCCCCTTGTGCCTTTTCCCTTAATTCAGTTACTGTGTCAGTGGGTAACATATACATGTTACCATAGGACCACTATCATATGCCTAATAAGGTCCTGATTACGAACCTTTGCCATATAAATCCCAAATCGATCACAAAGGTAGATTTGAATCGTTTTAATACACATAGACTCACGTGGCTCACCGCCTGCCAACTTGCATGACTTATACAATACAAACTCGAATGCATAAATTAATGCATAAACACATGCAGCGGCTGACCATCCTGCTCAGGCCCCAGATCCGGACTCCCCCTCTGCTGGCCCACCTTCTGGTGGCAACCTGGGCAGCAGGAATCCCGACCCTTCTAGAACCCTCTACTCATTACATAACCTGCGTTACATCATACAGGCATGCGCATGCCGCACATTCCGGGCACATTCCCGCCATGCGCGGGAATGCGCTTCTTGTGATCGTTTTAACTTCCTTCATATCATAATTTTTACCAGGATTTAGTATTACGATATTACTCCTACAATTATCCTCGCCTACTATTACTGTGGCTTTGGTGGTTTTCCACAGTTGTTCCCAGGAAAATACCATGACAGTACCACTGAATATCGCTGCCACTGTGCTCTTTCTTCTCTTCGTATCTTATATACATTACCAAACAATCCGAAATACAAACCCAACAATATTAATAGCAATTGCAAAATAGGCCAAGTTTCACAATGGTTGTGTGTTTATTATGTTATAAGTTATCAAGATATATTTTACAGGTAAGTCTGACAATTTATTTACGTAGATTAACAGTGAGCATATATTCAAGAATCTAATAGGTTGACCGGAAGCTTTAGTATTCATTTCATTAAAACGTCATATTTTGAATTAATTTTTTTATCATATGTTAAATACTCATATGCAGTTGAGCCTGCAAATTTACAACCAATTCAACAACTGCAACAATTTCAACATCAACTAGAGCTTAGCGAAAGTTCTGGAAGCTGGAATATAGGCAGTTTGCGACATACACAATATACCTGGATGTTGATGTTGAATTTGAATCACCTGTTAAAACTAAAACCAATTAAATATTCCTTTCTACATGGTAGCAGCTGGAAAAACGTAAAACTCCGTTCGGATAAAATCAATAATAGCAAATATAACTGTAAACAATTAACACTTGCAAGTTATAATTAGCTGATGCATTCGGTGTCTCGATAGGATATAGTTAAGCATTTGCTGAAGTTCAAATTCAAAAACACTTCATCATTTCAATAGTTTTACTTTGTGAATTTTAGTTTGCATAAAATCAAGTTTTTGGCAGTTTTTTTTTTTTTTTTTGGCATTGGCCATTTTGACAAAAGGAGAAGATAGTAAAAAAAACCAGAAAATGTAAGTCAAGACACCTAGTTTGTATATTTTTTAATATTGTGTCATTTTACTTAGTTATAAAGTTTAACACTCAATAAGGTTTTTTAAAATTTTTAGTGCGCATGTTATCATGTTTCAAAAATGTTAGGTACTAAGTATGCCATATTTCTACACAATGGCTAAGGAAGATTTAGTTTCGAACTTCTAAATTGATTTATTTTTCTTTAAGGAGTACACCGTTATACGGTCCAAAAAACTGATATATATTGATTCGTTATACGGCTTTTCGCTTTACGGCCAACTTTTCCCGAACGTATCTAGGGCGTAAAGCGATGTATGGGTGTATATCAAATTTAATACTATTTATACTAAAATATATGCAATATGAATATCTTAGTTAGGATGTTTGTTTATTCCAAAATATAAGAGCCTTGCAAGTATTTAATAATGTATTGCATTTTATTTGGTCTAGCACCAAATCATATACAGTGGAACCCCGATTCTATGTTTCTCACAGGACCAGCGGTAAAAAACGTACGAAACGGGAAAACGTTAAATCAAGGGTTACAAATAATCTAAGCATATTGTTCAAAAATTGACACTTACCGAATAATTATTTGAAAAAATGTGTAATCTTCACTTTATTTTGCTTTGAGATAGTTTCAACTACAGCACGTTCAATACTAATAATTTTTTTGTAAATTTGCTTCTTGGTTTCCATTCGACAATGAGGAAACTGGCAACGAAAAATGGCCAGTTGAAATCAATTAAACACCATTAGTGGGTTGCATGGGCTGTATAGTCCCCCTCCTCCACTCCATTCACTTTTGTTGTTTTGTTGACATAGAGTGAGCAAAGTATCACGTGATTCTCCCCTCACTTGTAGAGGAAAAATGATTTTGATCTGTCTTTAGAAAAACGTATTAAGCGGTATAGGGGTAATGTAAAATCTGGGATATTTTTACATTATCGGTATAGGCAATTTTCACGCACCAGCATAAAATGACGTAGGAAGCGGGATAACATACGAAACGGACAACAAAATCGGATATATACTGTAGTACTATACTTCCATATTCAGTATATAATGTCTAACCTATGATATGATGGATTTATTGGCTTTTCTGCCAAACAAATATTATAATTTCACCAGATAAGCACCCAAATAAAATAATTATAATTATTATATTATACTTTCAGAAATGTACCGAGGAGCTTCAAGAATGCAACAGGGTAAGAATAAACCTGTTATGAAACTTTATTAACTCATTATATCAAGCAGTTATTTCGTTACAAATATTATATGATTTTTGTTCTTTGTTCATTTCATTATTGGGATAAAACAGAATTGCACAATTGCTGGCTCATTTATGGTAAGGACATACAGGTGTAATATTGTCGGGAACATATTATGTCATACGTGGTAATAAACGATATTCGCATATATGATAAATTATAAACTAAAATGTCAGAATTGGGGGGTGTAGCTCATGTATTTGTACATCCTCATTGTACACCATGTATCATATATTATTTTTCCAACTTGCCAAACTTATTGTAACTTAAAAATTGTGTTTTTTGCATTATTTTCATTTTTCAATTCATTGTTGTATTTCAGGGGAAAAATTGTACGGACATTGAAGCAGTAAGTAATTTCAACCTTCAATCATAATGGTCGATAAAAGTTCAAAAAGAAAAAAACATATTATTTCACTTTAATAATATTTTTGTTAATTTGTTAAATATAAAATATATATATTATTATGATATATTTTCAGGAATGGGCTGAAAAATGTAAGAACGAAGAACAATAACACCCATAACTTTGCATTTCCGGGGAAATCTTTATCTACAGATCTTCTCCTTGGAAACGCATAAATGGAAAAAATATATATGGAAAATATATTTTCAAAATATATTATTTATATATGGACAATACACTGAAATTGGCCGAATTTCAGTATATTTAAAATATATTGAAAAAATATGGATAATATAGTGCAAATATATGGAATATATATGTAATGTTTTTTATTTTTAAATGACATTTTTAAGAATAATTATTCCCTATTTTTTAAAATACAGTAACCACGAAACCTGCTAGTACATGTATTTCACATTGTATTCACTTATATGAAGAATGTTCTGTTCCCCCTCATATTCGTTATAGTAAATTAGTTTACAGAGATTTCCATTGATATAAATGTTCGTCATCATTTTATCCAATATTTAAAAATTTAAATAATATTTACTCATATGTTAAATAATCATATGCAGTTGAACCTGCCTACTTAACAATGCATGACAGGAATTTTCAACTTCAATTGGTGCTTAGCAAGAATTTCGAGCATTATAATCGCAAGTTCAGAAGTCCTCAAAATTCGAGTCAATTCCCAAACTTCAACGATTTTTAAGGTGACCTTTATCGTGTGGTCAAAGTTCTATAAGCTGGAATATAGGCAGTTTGCCACGTACACACTATATATATACCTTGATGATGAATTTGAATCACCTATTAAATTTAAAAAAAATTAAATATTCTTATTTATGTACGTGGTAACAGCTGGGAATAAGTAAATCTAGGTATGCATAAAATCGATAATGCCACGTAAATGTAAATAATTAGCATTTGCATGTTTAAATTAACAGATGTCACCAGTGTGTGAGAAAGGATATATATAAGCACTTCTAGAAAATCAAATAAAAAACTCTTCATCATATTTCAATATTTTTGCTTTACGAAATTCAGTTTGCACAAAATGAAGTTTTTGGCAGTTGTTTTGGTTTTTCTAGGTTTTGGCCATTGGTTCAGAAGCAGTATATTTTGTACTAATTCCTATACTGTTGAAGAAAGAAAACCTAATGTTAGTCAAGACGTGTAGTTTGTATTTTCTAAAAATATTGTGTCATTTTGCATAGTTATAAAGTTTAAAACTCATTATAATTTTTAATTTTTAGTGCTTGTTATCTTCAAAAAAAGTTATTTTGTCATGGTATTTCTAATGTGAAACATCGGCTATTTGTCTCGATGCATTTACCACAGTGGATTTATTCTATGATTTCTCTTATTTTATGTTACCTCAAATCATGCACCGTATCTTACGGACTATAAGACGCACCTTATTTTTAAGCAACTTTTTTTTTAAAAAAAAGTAGTACAAGACACACCTGACTTTTGGAGGCAATTTTTTTAAAAATAAAGTGCGTCTTATAGTCCGTAAAATATGGTAATTGCTATCACAAGTCCATTTAAGTTAATCAGAACAAATGGCGGCTCAGGCATGGGTACTATGGAACTGCAGCACCGCTAATCACTGTATATGATCAATAATATTTAATATAACGAGTCTTCTTTTTAAATTCTTTATAAATTAATTTATTCTTAATCTATTCTTTAATTTATTTAATTAACTCTTTAGATATCCCCCAGTTAATGAAATTTTTTTTTGAAAAGTGTGTATGCAACTGTGCGTTTCACAGTTCCAGCGGTATGGTGCTTGAAGATGCACGCCAGGCTGCGAGAGAGTTAAGAATACTTAACGCAGCGCGAAAATTCTTCAATTTGTGTACATAATGCAACAAACACTTCAAAACACAACATAGTCAACAACAACAAATTGCACTCAAAGCCAGTGATTCTAAAGAAGGGAAGAAGTCCTGCAAACAATAACAACAACAACAAATTAAACACTCAGCTACCTATCATTTAAACCCTAAACACTGCACAAGCATGAAGAACCCCACCTATCAGCTAAGTTTGCAGCTCTAGGATTAGCTGCCAACATGTCGTGAGTGTAACGAGGTTCTAATGGGATGCCCCCACCCGATGACAAGGCTCCTCAGCTCTTTATTGCTCCACTTATGTACTTCACCACCGGCAGTGGCTGGTCAGAGGTCATATGTATTCACGGGAGGAAGGCTGCCATGTAGAACAACCTTGGAGCACCGGAAATGGGGCCCATGGTGTTCAAGAGATCGTGTACGTCGCGTCAGTGTTGTAATGACTGTAGTATGTTCCTAACCAAAAAATGTGACGTGTTTGGTGCGTGCCTCTGTGCAATGGCACTTGCGAGGGTATTTGAGAAAGTTAAATTTTGGCAGAAAAAATAAGGATTAGGGAGTTTAAGAATCCGCTGCAAACTTGTAAAGATGAAAAAGTGCATGTTAGAAACACAAGCAAATCAAGTGTGATTTGAATTTGCAGAAATTTACAAAACAAAACTACAGTAGTGGCACTTTGGCTGGCATCCTTCAGCCAGTGTCCTTTAGGATGCTTAAAGGAAAAAAATCCTGACAGACCCTGAAGATGTTCCAATTGAACTTTTGAAATAGAAAATTAACTAAGCCGGTGGAGATGGCTGTGGTCATGACTAAAGACCACTATCACTACTATCATTAACAGGCTCTGTTTAAGGGGTGAACCACTGGCTTAGAAAAATGACAATTAACAAGACAATCATGACAAATAAAAAAGGACCTCACCTGGGAAAATGTTAGATGTTTTTTTAAAGTTTCATATACTCTAATTGAAAAAGAAATTACAAAGATTTTTCCAAAAGTATGTTATCATTTTATTACTATTTAACTTTTATTTAATATATGAAACCCCTTGAGAAACTGTCTAAAATTTTGACTCTTTTAAGTGAACAGATATGTTTATTACTGAGTTCCTCTAGGAAATTGTCGTTACACATGTACTTACTACTTAAGATGTCTTCAACGAAACATTCCGATGAACAGGTCAATGAAGCTTCCAGAGTTTGGTTGACCGCTACAGCTGACACCAGGGTGCCCCCCAAGCTGCGATCATGCTGAACACGAGACCAACCGTGTCCTAATGACGCACGTGGATCGACCGAAGGTCAACATGGAGGTTGACCTCCAGCGGTAGTTCACCTACCATGACACCCTCATAAGGAGAATGCCATACGCCCAGCACCGTACCCAAAGCTGACACACCAATGCTAGCTGAAGGATTCAACCGCCCAAAGGTTTCTTTCATTGCCTTGGCAGAGTGGAATGTTTGTCTGTAGAATGGTGGCATCATCTATGGAAGTAAAGAAAATTTCTTGATAAAGCATAACAATACAGTTAAGCAATTTTTAAACAAGACAATAACGTATGACGGATAGCTCCCCACAAAACAAAAAAACTGGAGGTTTTTAGAATTAATATGGTAACTTTTTGTTAAATAAAAAATTAGGGCACTTATAACGAAAATTTTATTGTTTTTAGTTAGTAACACTACAGCACCATTTTGTATCAACATGCACACACTATTGTGCAGGGATTTGGCACACGATAGGCGGTTCAGTGGCGCACTATCGCCAGGACAGTGACTCTTTAGTTTTGTGGTTGAAGTTTTAGTTTAATTGGGTTTTGAAGGTCAGTGAAAGGGGAAACAAACATCAGAAGAAATGTGTTCCCAGTCACAATCTGAATTTTATGCTGGAACTTCTCTTCGAGGTCAAGAAATTTCCATTAATCAGAATTATTTGAATAATCATCGTGAAATTGGAATAGCAAGGTAGGTGCTTGGAAATTTATAGGATGGCCATGGTATGTTCCCACAAACCTTCCAGTCACCCTACTAACAAAAAAAAACTATTTAGGACTTCCACGTGGACGAGGTGTACAGTGGTTGTCGATTTTTAGAGTAATCTCGTAGATGTTTTTTTAATGGCCCATAAGCAGCCATTAACGGAAACCCGGTAAAGCTGATCTGTGATTGGTCAATTCAAAATAAGATGCATCAGAGCATCTTATCTCATGGACAAGAAATTTAGATTTAGACCTTGTAAACAAACTAGGTTAACTTCAAACACACTATCATTCTGACCAGACATGCGTATTTTTAAATAAACAGTGGTGGCTCATAGAAACAAAAAGCGGGGATGCAGCGGAGTAACACTGTGAAGCATGCCAGTCTCTGAAAGAGCGACAATGCTCTCTCACCCCCGCAACCTTTCCTGCAGCTTCCTATGTGTGCACACGCACAACAGTCAAACACTGCACTGCTGGATCAGCGAAACGCACAGTTACATACACATTTTCTAAAATCCTTTTTCATTAACTTTGGGATGGCTAAACAGTTAATTTAATAATTTAAAGAATAGATTAATGATAAATTAAATTAGAAAGAATTAAAGAAAAAAAGACTCATTATATTAAATGTTATCTATGATATCCAGTGATTGGGGGTGCTGCAGTTCCACAGTGCCAATACACGAGCCGCCATTGTAAATAAACCAATGCTGTCAATCTTATTAATGTTAATGGTGGCATGCACAATCTCTTACATGAAGTGTAATGATCAGGCCAGTGATTGGCTATGGAAATGGAATCACCAACTGACCCCCAGGAGAAACCTGGCTAATCACCAGGGTGCCCACATTGGTGATAGTTGCCCATGCTTGAAGGGGCAGAGTTCATCAAAGCATCACCCAAAACGCCTCAGGGAAACTGATGCACTACTACTAGCACCCCTTAAATCAACCAATTTAATGTGTTTACACTGGACAACCATTTTAAGGTAGGGTGTTGGGGTAACAAAAGATTTTGTAACAATCATAAAAATGTAATGAACAGTTATTATGAACCTAGGTCTAATATGACATTGATTATAAGTGTCCATAATATTTAGTGTATTTCCGTATTTTTAATAAAACCTGCCAAATAAAAAATACAGGGATTATGTAAGATTGAAAGCCTTCAGAATAACAATGCTTTTTAGCAGTGGGGATATTTAATAAAAATTAGTAAATATAAACTGAATATAACCACAGTCCATAGAGGCAAGTGGAATGTAAGTTTCTCAAGCTTATTTGCTATGTTTTTAAAAAATACAACAATTCACTAATTCAAAAACATTTGAAATCACTGTCACATTAGGCTTAAGTTCATAATAACTTCAATTGTGTCCCACATCAAAAACCAAATGAGACCAATTTGTTACCTCCATTGTTAACAGCTTAACCCTAGTCATGCCCCAATGTTTAATTAGTTTAAAAGGCAACTAATTCTCAAGAGAATTTGTTAGTTTTAGTCTTTAATGGTATAAATCAGGTGTCCAATTTGTAATTATTGAGTCAAAAGCTGAAAATGAATGCCTAAATCTACTATTTTTTTCAGGGAGGAACACAATAAGTATCAGCTTTATTTAGTCTATGGTACCAAATAGGCTTACACTAGTACTGGTCATATTTATCAAGTTAAAACAAAATATAAGCAAACCCAGAGAATACAGTTTCCCAATTAGTTAGATTAGTAACTATTCACCATAATTTCAACTTAAAATTCTTAAAAAAATAATTTTAAATAACTAAAACCTTACATTTTTTAAGAGCTGTAACAAGAGAGAACAAATCAAACTGAACACACGCGATATACAGTGGGACACCTTATCACGATTGTGTGTTTTATATGTAAACAAGTTATGCGAAGGGTGCCACTTAGCCTGTCATTAATTGGAAGGGCAAATACCCAGCATTCGTAGCTGCATAACAAAACAATGTGTGTTATAATTGTCTTCAACCTCTTACGATAAGCTAAATTTGAAGTATATATATTTATACTGTGTCCTAAAACAAAATTTACCAAGATTAATTACTTTTTGAATAATTACTATATAATAATTTATTAGTTTTCTAGAAAATCGAAAACTTGGACGCTAGATGGCGGTTCACATACATTCGTTACCCATAATGCATCTGTGTAAAACAACAAAGCTAATTAGACTTTTATATATTTTTGACTTTATTATCGTATTTTTGCATATTTATTGATTGTATTATAGCTATATAACTCAGCTTGACCTTATTTTTTAGTAATTAAACAATCTAACCTATCTAAAACCCTCATTGACGTTGTTATTTAGTCGAAAAAAATCAAGATGGCGCTTCAAGCACATGACTCCACGTAAAACAAATGAATTATGATTTAGCTTATGTTTCGTATTTGAAAATTTATCTAAGTTTATGTGTTTATAAAACAGTAAATGTAACCTCATATTGGAATAAATAAGTATTTAAGTATACGAAAAACTTCATTTTCCTTAGTTTTCCAGTAAAGAAAAATGCGTAAAGAACATTCTTACCCACAATGCATCGGTAGAAAACAAAATATGTTTAATTTCATTTGGAACAACGTTTTGGATAGCGGTGCAAATATCTGAATATTTGTATGTTTATCCCGCTTTGATATGTTCAAATTGTGAATCTAATCTGTGCTACAATAATGGATAGTTACTTAGTGCTCACATCGACCCGTGTACATCCTTCTCGGAGAACGTTAACTAAGCAGTGATATTTTGTTCCATTTGTGCCTTAATCTCCATTGATTTTTTTATGTAAATAAACGTAAGTAATTTCTTGTTTTTGTAGTTAAAATAATGTTTGTAGTTACTAAATATTTAGTATTTTTAAAATTAAGTACTCTTATAATTACTTAATCACACATTAGGCATCGATATAACGAAAATTATACGAGTGTCAGAGATAAGCAGTGTACATGTTCTTGAGTATAGCGATATACATACTTACATGCAGTTTGTATACAAGAATTTTATATAATTATTATCAAAATTTTCGGTATAAAATATGTTGTATTTATGCGTTAGTATCCTGAAAAAGTAACGTACAGAACGATGTATTAATTAGGGATTTTTCCATCTTATATTATGCAATATGTAATGCGTATATATTAAGCCGTATATTCAGAATATATAGTAAAGTATATTTATTGAAATATATATTGCACATATATTAATGAATATATTATGTAGTATATTAAACAGTATATATTGCGCAATTATACAGAAGTATATTATGCAATATGTTATGTGTATGCATATATATTGTTTAGTATATTTTTGAATATTTTATGTATATATTAAACAGTATATATTGCATATATTGCTCAAGTATACAACAGTATATTATACAATATGTTATATGTATATCGTGTATATTTAGTATACATATTGAAGTATATTATGTATATTAAACAGTATGTGTTAAGCAAAATATATAATATATATAATTTAAAATAAACAGTATAAAATATAATGAATTAATTTTCTGTGTTAGATTACATGTGTTTTTAAAAAAATTAAATTTAAATGTTTTGAAAAATAATTAAATTTCGCTTTGAAAATTAGATAATATATTAGATTAAACAGTTTAAGCTAGTATCCAGTTAGCTAGATAAGTTATTCCTCTCATAATTTTACTACTTTTCTAACTTTCTACAACTATATTAAATTGTCAAACTTTCTCGATTAAAGTATCGAGATGTTATATTTTAGTCAACCTGAGTCACAAGTTTTGTGTTTAAAAATAATTTAGTTGGCAGTCTAATATTTGAGTGTAACCACATGTCTAACTAAAAATAACAACTCAGCAACGTTTTTACTTCAATGCATCACATGCACCATAAAATTTGATTACTTTGGATTATTAATTGGACAACATGTCCATTTTGAAATTTTTTACTTGGCTTCACTGCAATTCTTCGAAGCTGTACAGGAGTGCAGCCATATCTAGTTTTACACCCATATAAATTCTATAAATAGCAGTGTGTGGTCATTTTCACACTTTATATACATATATGAGGTCATCAGAATTTCCAGCCATATCTAACCCTGAACACATTACTAATGGTTTCTCCAATTTGATCATTTTAACAGTCTCTTAATCTAGTTTTATCTCATCCTGAATATAAAAAAAACAAAAACAGGAAGAGTGAATTAAGGTCAATAATTGTTCCTAAATCTAAATTGGCTTTGAATTGCGAATATAAAACCAGATCTAAATTAATTAAGATTTCATAGAAGTACACATTACATGGCATTATTAATAATTCTTAATTTCCCATAATCGCGACCCCGAAATTCAGAAATTCACCGGGCCTACTAGAATCAACCCTGAAAGAATCAGACAAGGGCACTTTGGTCCCTACTTTACAAGGGTTATTTTAAAGGATTTCTTTCCGAATGTCTTTTTCGAGTTAAATAATATGAAAATACAAAAGAAAATCAGATGATAATTGCAGAAACTCAAGTTTTGGTCACTCCTAAATTGTTCGTGTCTGGTTTTCGGCTAATGTAGCCGTATCTAGTTTTACGTAAATATGTTTGATATTCACACGAATAATAGTTGTGGCAGTAAGTATTTTAAAGTATTTTTGAAATAAGGAAAAGTACCATGCAATAGAGAAATTTAAGGATTATTGGGGTGCAACACTGTATGACGTCATTACATTCCCACAATGCAGTGCGCATTCAACAAATAGTTTTTCAGCATAATGGAGACAGCTCAGTTCGACCATGAATTTTTACAGTTGCATCCAACTGAGTTGGATACACAAGGGTGGACAGACTATCAACATGTTGTAGAATGCTGGCCTGTCTCAATCAAAATGTTCAAAGAATCAGTCCACAAACGCGTCCAGTTTTTGGCGCTTCTACCAAGGCTGTATATACATACTTATAAGTGTATACATATATGGCTGAGCACGCGCTGTAAATTTTCAACATTTTCCCCTTTGATCCGGACCGCCTCACGAGCGATCGGAAAAATGTTTATGAAACACTGTTTTTGAACAAAAATAACCCGCCATAAATGAAGGTTGGCAAACTTGTTTCTCTCAATTTGTTTCTGCAAACCATGTTGATGAACATTTTTGTTCAATGTTCAATGCAGTAGAGACGCAGCTTTAGAAAAAAGGGTTTTTAATGAAACATTTTGGTGATTGCTCAAAAGGCGGTGAAGATCTAAGGAAATCGATGAAACTTGTTCCATGGTTAAGGCGCTCCTACCAAGGCATTTATACTATATTATAACATTTATTGTTCAAAAAAGTGTATATTTTTTTATAAAATTTTATGTTTAGGAAATTTCAAAACTTTTAATATTTCTTGTTTTCTGTAAAATTCAATGTTTTTGAAACCATATTATTTTCATCATATCTTGAAAAATCTCAAAATTGCTATAATTCTGGTTTTCCATAAAATTCATTGTTTAAGAAAGTGTATATTTTTTTAATAAAATTTAATGTTTATGAAATTTCAAATTTTTAATATTTCTTGTTTTCTGTAAAATCCAATGTTTTTTAAACCATATTATTTTCATGATATCTTGAAAAATCTCAAAATTGCTATAATTCTGGTTTTTTAATAAAATTTGTTGTTCAAGAACGCATATTTTTTTTATAAAATTTGTTGTTCAAGAAAGCATATTTTTTTATAAAATTTAATGTTTATGAAATTTCAAATTTTTAATATTTCTTGTTTTCTGTAAAATCCAATGTTTTTGAAACAATATTATTTTCATAATATCTTGAAAAATCTCAAAATTGCCATAGTATGGTTTTCCATAAAATTCATTGTTCAAGAAAGTATATTTTTTTTATAAAATTTAATGTTTATGAAATTTCAAATTTTTAATATTTCTTGTTTTCTGTAAAATCCAATGTTTTTG
>JAQGAE010003296.1:0-15107 GCA_034696685.1 Julus scandinavius | reverse complement strand
TAAAAAAATCTACCAGCTCAAAGTGAAAAACGAAAAAGTGATACCATTGCTGATTTATCAAGCTATTTTAAACAATTCTTATTTTTATTTAATTCTTTTTGTTTGGCTGTAATTGTAATTTAAAATTTCACCCATTGAAAGTGATAGGGTTGTGATCCAGCTTAATGTCTTATGGTTTTATGTATTATACTGATGATGATGCTGCTTCTTGTACTATGGTTGTTCTCTTCGTCATTTTGGCATTTGGTTTGCTCAAGACTGTGTCTATTTGCACATGTGAGGCCACTTGAGACTTGTTTGTTGTCTGTCTTCTCCCTCTTGTCTGTGCTAAAGTGGTCCCCATGGCTATTGAAGTATGACTAGCGACTTTTAGTGGTAGGCATATAGTTTGCTGCCTGCACCTATACGGATCTGTATTGTTTCTTATTACTTTTTACTGCACAATTTACTAGTGGAACATGACTTCTGATGGCCTTGTTTACACTGTATTCAAACTGAACAAAAAGTCAAACAATTTGGCTCCGTCCATGTATACCATGATTTCATTGAGACTGTGATCTGCGACCTTTTTTCGGTTTTCACGTGGACATGATGCACTGTTGAGATTTTTTTAGCTTATTAAAAGTGGCGACATCTGGCTGTCTTCGTGATAGCGTATTGACATTGCAACGCTGCTGCGCTTATAGAATATCCTTTGAAGCAAAATCCTTCACTCGTTTGCGATTTAAATGTTGTCTTACAGAATATTTTAAGGAATTTCTACCTATATATATATATAGTGGCAGTGATGACTTTTCGATCGATAGCTTCAGCTATATTTACTCGTTAGTTTGTATCCGTTTTTCTATCTCGGATTAATCTGCATGCCACGAAACCCTCTGAGATGTATGTATTAAAAGCACAAATTCGATTTTGTAAGTCGATTTCATATTGTAATGGTTGATATGAATAACTCAAGCAAAATACTTTACGTTGCAAAATAGCAAAACCTGCAATGTAAGATGATTTGCAAACGCTCATGGCTCTGAAGTTACTTAAAAATCTAAGTGCAATCGTCAATCTACTTTGCATAATGAATTTATGCAATTAATATACTGCATGAGTAATATATTGAAAGTAAAAGGTGAAAGCATGGTTCGATGAAAATATTTTTTTATCAATTGAAAAAAAGGCTTTGCCTGGAGTGTTATCGTGTAACAAAATAACCTGTAACGTGTATATAAAACCCTTAAATAATCTCATGATAATCTATATGAATCTCATTACAAAATCTGCACCACTAATTAATTAATGTTAATGGGCGTCACTTTAATCAGTCTTGATAACGATGAATTTAAGCTTAGTTGGAATTTCCAACATGGCCGCACCCTTCTGCTCCAGAGGCGGCCATTCTTTCCAGCATTGCTAACAAAATATATCAGCAACCATTTTAGGAAATCTAATGCTAAAATATTCTAATGTCACCAGGGTGTGCTGAACGGAGCTTGAACCGTAATAACACTATTCTCATTGTGCCATATGGTCCCAATTGACGCCGAAGCTGTCACGTGGCTGTGGGAGGGGAAATTCCCTCCTCGCGTTGCTACGAAACTCTCTCCATGGCCTTTTGCGAATGGAATGGGATAGTAAACAGTGCGCGTTTAATCCCTCGTTGGTAGTTTCGTCTGATTAGGACCGACTTACGGGGATTAACCCCGCGTCCAAAACACGATGCTCCTAACTTAATTAGTATTTATTCTGGCGCACTTTTAATTACTCCCGTCGTACACTTTGTCGCACGCGTTCCTGTTGTTTTCCTAAACTGGGGTTAAATGCAGGCGGCGCTCCATAAAACTGTTGGCGGGGCTTAATGTAGGAAGCGCCGTTGCTGCACCGGCCGTGAAATACGGCGCCCGTTAATGGCGGAAGGGTCAATTATTACCGTGTTTGCGGTCAGTGCGAGGAGACCCGAAACAAGGGGCGATAAGTTAATTCATCGGTTGCTCTGCTGATGATGCACGATTACGATGAATTATTTGTGGCTCTTAAAACTATATTGCACGGTGCCGTGTGTGTGTGTGCATGTGCGGGTTATGTACGGGGACCTCTCTATATGACCTATAGAAGAGCATTTATGATGTCATTTCGAGAGTATTTCGGAAAATGAGGGTATTTAAGAGGGCTTATTAGCCCGCACTTCTGCTGCACTGGGAAAGCGAGGGCCCGGTATATGCCTAGACTTGAGGTTCATGTACATATATATTGGTGCTTTAGCATTAGTTTTTAATCTCCGGTTACATTAGCTATAGCAAAACCTAAAGTGCGTTGGAATTACGCTAAAATGTTACCTTTGAAATAGATGGTTGGATTAATTCCAAGTCTAAAATGTTAATTAAGCCATTTGCTTTCATTGGAACTAAAGCTTTATGCAGTAGACTGGTTAGGACCGGTGAAAATTATTCTTTTAGACAGGTTCGTTTATGCACGGTCCTCAAGTCGGGACCTGCACATTTTATGCTTTTAGAGAGGTTTATTCGTTTACACAGAATGCATTTAGACAGATTCTGTTGTACAGTTTTGTACATATTTTTTTTAGCGTATATACGGAGCTTATTCCTAAATAATATTTAAGTGAGAGAGCCAGACCTGGTTAGACCATATGTGATATTTGTATGCCTGAAAACATGCATAGGGCTCACTTTGCCGACAGGAATATTTCGCCGACGAATTTAGGCGAGGTTAGGGAAGTCTATGCATACAGACAAAAACTGGGTTCAAAATTCAAATAACATGTTATAATGATACTTCATGTATATGAGAGTCTGCGAAATATACTGTCGGCAAAATCGGCAGTATTTTTCAACCCTTTTTTTTATTTTCGCGGCACATTGAATTATAACAACCAAAGTTGTCATGGCTCACCAGTATAAGTTTTTTTTAAGATGCTTTCTCTCATTTCTAATCTTCTCCTTTTTCTAATGTTTTCTATAATCACGTTTATAGTTTATATTGAAGGTATAAATATGGTCTACTATCCCACAAACTTCCGCGGTACTCTTGTAGACCCTTCACGGCACACTCGTTATAATGCATGCGATAGAAGTTCGGTTTTCATATTAAAGAAACAAATGGGAATGCATTTAACATTAAGTTTCAACTTAAAGTGGCCATCTTTTTCCTGCTACTCTTCCTTAGAAATTCTAAAGGCAAAAAAAGCAGGTATATTATTTCTTTACAAACGTATATGTATTTTTCGTCTGTCTTGGTTTCCCATAAAAAATTGTAAGAGTCTATTAAAGCGAGATGGTTCCCTTAGTGAGTAATTAATAGTTAACCATCCGAGGTGCCATTTTCCCCCGTGTTTCCGAACTGGTGGAAAACGACGACGAAATTAGCCGTTTCTTTTATGTTCGCTCTACGAAATAATTAACAGCATTCTACTAATTAGCGCATGTTTCCTTCTCCTAATGCGGACAGGATCAAAAATTTAATTACCTTAGTTACGATCTTGGGAAAAATACACCGGCAGAAAGCCTTAAACGGATTTTCAAAAAGCGACGCGCTGTATACAGGGTGAGTCACGTTTCTAATGGGCCTGTGGAGAATGGTAATGGCGACCGTATTGCAGCGCGTGAAAAAAGTGGGGGTAAATCGGATTTGTGCGAGCGCCGTCGCTAAGATGGATGGTTATCCCCCCACCTCGGCAGCAGAGGGTAATAGGGGGAGCAGCTGCACCGACCCGACAACGGAAATTGCTTCGGTGGGATTGGAACCCAGCTGCGGCTTCGGTGCAGAATTGAGCCACCAGGGGGATGGACGGGAGGGGGTTCTGCGTGACAATATACGAGGAGGTCGGTTTGGGTGGGGGATTTGCACAAAAGAAAAAGAAAATCGAACGTACAGGGTGTCCTTCAGTGTCATGCCACTTGGAGAGACAAGGGACACCCTGTACATTTTTTGTCTTTTCCTACATGGTTTTGTATTGAATAAGCCAAATGAATGCATGGAATTAGTAATTTTGTTTCAGGTCTTGTTGTAAGAAACATAGATTGTCTTAATTAAGATGTGACCATCCCTTTAGTCATAAGTTTGAAGCTTTTGATATCCAAAATATAGCTAGAATTTCTCTGGAACCCTACAGTGATAAAATTAATAAAAGTGTAATAAGCAGATTTTGAATAACTTTGTTGTTATTCAGGTCCAAATTTCAAGGCAAAACGTTTGAAAATAAAAATGTAGACGTTGGACTGTCTCAATCAATTCGTGGGCTAAGTTTGTATATTTACAGATTTAAAAATTGATATTTAATGATTTTTAGACAGCAATAAATGTTATTTTAAATGTTTAATTACACATTAATTAAAAATATATGATTATGAATCATGCGAATGATTACGATTGAATTGTGTTGTGAAATATTATACAGTGCAATTAATAAATTCATACATCAATGCGTACATCTGATGATAATCTAAATTTGTATAAAAGCGTTTACTGCTATTGACTATAAAAGCTTTGTGGGTGGTCGGAATGAGGGCATGTGGGCATGCAAGAATTTGTTGTCGTATACTTGAAAAAAGTGACTATCTAAAATAGTTTTTGAGATAAGCGTTGTCTATAAGGAACTGCTTTTTCTGGTCAGGCTATGATATCGTATCGAACGACATCAGGTGAATATCAGTAATGGCCCCCTACTTATCATTATTGCGTTGGACGACCATTTATCGTAATTGGGCTCTCACGCAAACTCCGAATCTTGTTTTTGAAACTAATTGATTTTTATTGCTCTGGATTCGATAAAAGCGAGGTGAGAAGAATTTTTGGGGATGAAGTTCATGGGTGCGTGTCATGAGTTATTGTCTGTGTTTGTTTGTGGGAATCCTTTTCGTTATCTTGTGCAATTGTTTGCGGATTGATGAACGCGTTTTGCTCGGCAAAGGACGTTTTTGAGTTGTGACCGGAAAATAAATCATAATTTCCTCTCGATTAGCATTTTCGAAAGTGAATAAAAACGTCCCATTGTCGTTTGGCGTTTATTTAATGGCTAATTGAAACGCCGGGTCTTTGGCACCGGACTGCCCCTATCTCGGTTTGACATCAGTCATAAAACGCGCTGCATTTGACTTTACAATTTGCCTGGGTGAGGTGAGGTGGGGGTGTGCTGTCAACCCTTTTATTTTCGATATATATTCCACATAGGACTAACGCAAAATTGGAGTGTTGTCGGTGCTTATTTGAGGCGAGATAAATGTCTTCTTGTTATGATTTGTTGGCGCATTAAAGGGTGTTA
The DNA here is from genome assembly GCA_034696685.1 of Julus scandinavius. Taxonomy (NCBI): domain Eukaryota; kingdom Metazoa; phylum Arthropoda; class Diplopoda; order Julida; family Julidae; genus Julus; species Julus scandinavius. Next base: position 9,838 of record JAQGAE010003296.1, on the reverse strand, counting down.
ACATTGACGTTGTTTTCCCACTCAGGTACGACTCGTTTTCGGAGGGGGGGGGGGTGTTTACGTCTGAGCGGGGGTGAAGCCCTTTACCGGCCTCTTATCTTGCTTCAATTAAAAGGAAAGGTGTTAGATTAGGACACGTAATTATATTCGGAAACCGGCTTTTGTTAAATTCGTCATCATCTCCGAATGCAAGAGGATATTACTAGCCATTTTGACCTTACCAATTAGAAGATGAGCATGGCGATTACAATTGGACTTGAAAAGGTTGGAATCCTATTTATACAAAAATAGCACATGATTTTAATCAAAATTCAATTCAATTGTAAATATGTTGCATTTTTAGTACAATAAATTGTAGCTCGAATTTAAAAAAAAAATAAAGTATACCATGCACAGGGTTCCAAATAAATAACATTTAAAGCGATCTGGTGCTTTGTGTAAAGGGATTTACAGAGTTTAATTTTGCCTCATGATGGTGTTGAAAATTGCATGTAAAATGCTATGTTTGCCTGTTGTTTAAGCTTCAATCGATGACGCCACCAGATGATGTAGTTTCCTCACGGGAAATGAATGTCACGTGACGTTGATTTGGAATGCCACGCAGCCAAACAATCCGCTGTAGTTTTACGTAATTTGGAGAGAAAATCTTTTCTCGGTGTATCGAAGAAGCTGTGGGTTAAATCCTCAGGGGTTATGACGTAATTCCAGCTCTGTTCGACACCTGCTATCTCTGCAGTATACTCGACGGCGTGTATATATATATATGTATGGGGAACCCTCTCTCTATAAAGCCATTAACGTATTGATTGGAGCGCTGAGATCATTGACAATTATTTTGACCCGGATTGCCACGTGCCAGATATGTTCGCAAAGAGGGCGAGGTGCAGCGATGAATGAGTCGCACCAGATTCTAAATAATAAAAACTAACCACAGATTTTATAAGCATTTGATGATGTACTCCACAGTGTATCTCTCATTTCGGAAGCTTTAGTTAACGTACTTGCCAGACTACTGATGGCGTAGTTGGTAGTCCAATGTTTTGGGCATATACAAATTTAAAAATTGCATTAAAAAAATTGTTATTAAAGACTCCTATACTCAAGATGTATATATGACGATAAACAATATTGTTAGTTTTGGACTCATGCATCTGAGTTTAATGATACAGTTCTGCAATGTCTACTCGAATTATGTTATAGTGTTCAGTATATTCAGAAATTTAACTGATTCAGGTACATTTAGGCCCTTATTTTTTCTAAAATTCGCTATGCATGAAGATGGCCATATAGCACGCATTGTCAACTCCATCTTGCAGGCTTAACCTGTAATGTGCGCGTGCTTAAAACCGTTGTTATCTAATGCGTTTTCATCCGAAATTGTGTTAATTGTTTGTGATTGCTGAAAACATTCGTCGTTGATTTACACTAAATGCATTTTGATCTCGTCCCACGTGAACTCACTCGCAAACTGTCATTAATCATGGACCTAATCTTGACGTACATGCACGTATTTTTGCTTGGACCCCTTGATTTTCGTTTTCATTTGAGAAATGTTCGCGGTGCAATCAACTATTTATGACTCGTTTAATTAATGAGAGGGAAAACTGGAATTCATATTTAATTCATTAACGATGTTTGACATAAATCACCGAGCGCCTTGTAGCCATGGTTGCTTGCATCTATCGTCTATTTTTTCCCCATAGCTCCTCGCCCTTCTTACAATGTTATCATGGCGATGAAACAGCCTCTATATATACCCGCATTGGGACAGACAATTTGAAATATAAGGCTGTTAAACTCAATTGTTTGCACATGTATTCCGAATGTAGCTTCATCACGCCTTAAAACGATGTTGCTAATGTTGACTTTCTAATTTGTTTTGTTTGTTTGTTGTTCATGCAATGTTGAACTAATAATTTTTTATTTTTTATTTACAGGTAAGTTCCTGTTTTTGTCATTTGGTTCGTTATTAATAATGGAGTGAATAGCTGAGTGTTGAAATGGGTATAAAACGGTAGGATAATGATTAATTATAGCCAAACTTCTTCGATGCAGTATATATGCCTATATGGTTTGAGACTGGTTGTTTTTAACATGCCATCGTGCAACGCCTGAAACCACTTGCGGAATGTGTTTGTAGTATATAAAGTTGGACAACGTCGGTATTTAGGCCAAGCGTTTGTGAATTTTATGAAACCTTGTAACGTTGACCACCAGCGCAGTTAACATCCTGTATGATGCAAATGTGAATATAGATAGCATAATTCAGTTTAATAAATAATAGTTTTGAAATGTTAGCCTAGTCGTTTGAAATTTGGGATCGGCTCGCAAATTTGGACATTTGGATGCTTCTGCATGTCGACCAACGCCTATTTTAGAATAACATCCTCATGTCCATCTTTAATTTATATTTACCAGATAAGTATCTCAAAAGGACATTCGATTTTTGGTGTCATTGTACAATGTGGCAGAGACAGATAAATAAGAACAAAAAGAAAATCCAAGAGAATTTCAAACTAAAACCATGGAAATGTAATTTGATATTGTATCGTCCCACTTCGCCGACAAATTTTGCCTATCTCGCATACGTATTGTGTCGGCGAATAATTTGGTTAGGGTAGGGTAGGCTAAACAGGGTTCGAATAACTTTATAAAAAATTGTCATAAAATTATTCAATAATGGAATATTAGAGTAATGTTCTGTCGGCACGGTGGGTCCAAACCTTTGATAAGCCTATAAACGTGCCACCAACCTATTTTAATGCTCGTTAACTTTCATTTAATGATCACTAATTTGGAATGCAACTAATTTGAGTAACAAACTTGGAGCAATTGCTTTTAAATTTCTCTGCATGTATATATAGAAAATGATATAAAAACTTTGAATTATAGTGGATTACGGTTAATTAAGCGGCTAAGGTAATTAATTACCTTCAAATACTGTACATACAGGTACATACTATTTAGCTTGTGCATATTTCTGAAATTGTTGCAATTATTTACTTTTGGCATGTTGTGCCAAATAAGCGAAGAGAAACACTGGATTTTGGTTTTGTTGTTTAAAATTCTTCAGAAATAAACGAATGTCTCGATTTCCGGAATCCCATATACTTCTTGCACGTTTTCTTATTCGCACCATGCAGTGCATGCTGGTCGTTCAAAAATCCTGTTTGGGCTTATACCATGCCGACCAAGTTTTTTTTAATATAAATGTGAAACTCATGATTTTTCTTGCGTGGCAAATGGTACTGCGGCGCTGTTGTTGATGAGCTTATTGTTGAGCTGGTTGTGGAGGGTCAAAGGGCAGCCGGGTGGGGCCGGGGGTATTTCAGGTCCCAGGGAATTGACCGTGCGCCGCTTAATGCTGATGTTGAGAAAAGGGCGGAGCGCATGCCTCTCGTTATTCAATACCTGGTTGGGATATTTTTTTATATATATATTCTGGTTGTTGTTGTTTCTTGGCCCCTTGCCTGGCAACTATTTCGTTCGACCATGCTGATGATGGGTCACTCCTTCCCTTCGCTGGTCACCTCCACACTCATTACACGAGTACGGCATCCTGTTTAGTTATCGATTACATTAACATTATCTGAGAATCGTATTCTCACCTGTTAATGAAGGGAGCATGACGCATCAGTATTAAAGCCGGTGGTAGGACCCCTATGTCGGTCCCGATCCCCGGTGGCCATGCTGGCTCCCCACCGACCCACACACTCCATCACCTTACCCCACGGGCTGAACTCCCCCACCCCCACCCTAACGTCACCTTTTGTAACCCTCGTACAGACGCACAGTCGGCGTTTCGACGAAATGTTTTACATTGATGGTGGTTGATTCAGAGAAATTCTCGTTGTCTTCTATTGTTGTCATTTGATAAATAAATATTTGTTTATTGAGGCTCCCAATGCAACACAAGTTTCTATACATGATCAACTTTCGAAATTGGGCTCTAGGGGCATCCTCATCTGTTGGCCCACTCCTAGAAATCGGAACCTCTATGCACTGCTGACCTTGTTTTTCCCAAATTTGTGTTTGTTTGTGTGCACAAATAACTGGCCATAGCATTGATTTTTTTTTTTTTTTTTTTTTTGCAAGCTTCGTGTAGATTTAATTGAAATCTTAGTAACAACTGTGGTTCTGAATCATTACTGTGATAAGGGACAGCAACTGCACAAATTAAAACAATGTAATATCCAATAAAGGGCTACAAGCGTAAAATGGATTCAAATAGTGATACACAGTGTTTTCGTGAAGCTTATTTCAAATAATTGCACATTTATCAAAATCTGTAATCAGTTATTTCCACAAAAAAAGTATGGAGCAACTCAAGGAAGCCATGCACACTGTATATAGAAGAAAGTATCACTTATTGTAATTTTAGGGAGATAGGGAGTCTCCTCCCCCTAAACACCCACGCCTTTTCCCTATTTTCCACCACAAAAGTATCCTCCCTCACATGGCTTAACCCCCTAAATTGGGTTCAGTCGATGGGAGGGGGGTCATTGAATCGTAATTGAATTACCGAAAAATATTGTATTTTCCAATCACTCCATATCGCGCAGGAGTAATAGGAGTACCCACTTCCCACCCGAGTTACTTTTCGTTTAATTTAATTTTATTATTATTGTAGCCAATTGGTATGAGCAGTTTTTTTTTTTTTGGCTGGGGAGTGAAAATATTCCGTGCCTTCTGATGATGAATTTCCATCTGATATTTTTTTCTTTTTTTTGCATCGCTTATTAGAAAATCGAAAGTTGTTTTAAGCTCGAGGTGTTTTGAGAGGGAGATAAACTTATCAAATCACAATTAAGTTAGACGAAATGAGAATTTTATCGGAAATTGCTAACGAGAAGAGTCGAAACTTTGCATGGGTGACTCGAGAATTATATAAGAAAGGAGGCGTGTAAAAGTTATATGGCTCCTCGAAATATAAAAGAAGGTGAAAGGGGTTTGCTAACCATGATTTGGATTAGATAAACTTTAATATTTCTAAAATTTATCTCTGTATATAGCTAGAGGTTTAAACTTTTACTTTAAAGTCATAGCAGTTTAGTGTATTAGCCGATAGTACATTTCGATGTTTCCCGCCTATTCACATTATTTCTTATTATATAATTAACGATAATTTATTATAATTTCACTGAAATGTTAGTTTTAATTCAGTTTTTGCCCTGACCTAACTTGACCAAATTATTTGCCGACAATCACATTTCGTATAAGTGAATTGCTCTGTCGGCGAAATGGGGTAGTCTGCAATGTGGGTGTCGATACCACAGCATGTACAAGTACAGTATATTGTGGATTACCATTATGACTACAAACATTCCCAGGTCATACATACCTTAATTCCTGGGTAATTTTTGGTCTTAAGTCTATTTTACATTGTTTATTGCAAATATCCCAAAACCACAGCTGGAATGAGTTTGTGTTCGTTGTTAACCAACCGCATCAAGCTAACGATTGTTTTAACGGTGGGGGTTATTATAGGTCTCGAAAAACTAATATTTGTTTTGGACGTTGCTTTCGCTTTGGTGTGTAACTTGGGAAAGGAAACTTGAGGTTTTGGGAGTGTTCCTGTTTTTTTTTTTTTTTTTTTACTGGACTTGAGAAAACAAATTTCCAAGCTGTGGGTCCCTTGTTTCTGTTCACCTTTTCACCCCCACCCGTGTTTTCAGTGTTTTTCTTTTGGGATACAAGGCGACGGGTTTGGTATTTGAAGGGTTCCTTCCAATAATAACACCAACATCTTGAATGTCACATTTAGGGGCACTTCATCTAGGATGACGACAAAAGCAAACACGACGTCCCCCTTATTCCCAATTTACTTAACCTCTTTCTAATCTTTGGAATATTGATATAAATATTTAGATTTTGTGCGTAACAAAACTGGTGTTATTTACCAAATTATGGTAGATTTGGTGTAAAATTGTAGATGGAAATTTAATTTCCAGTAAATTTGAACTGAAGTTAACCAAAACTTATGTTTGTTGGAAAGTTGCATCGGATGCATTCGCATATGCAATTTAGTTCATAAATACGATTTATGTCCATTGGATAATGTTTGCAATATTTGGTAATGTAAGGAACTTTTAAGAATATACACTTTTGGAATAGTTCTAGCATGGCAAAAAACAAAACGTTGGTCCATGATCTTATCTCATTTTTACTTCTCACAAAAGTGAAAATTTGGGTGCTAGGATAATGATACTTTTAGCTCTTTTATGGAATGCCCCTGCGGATAGCCCTTGACCTCACGCCGGCTGCAAGTTCAGGCGGCTAAAGCATAAAAAAAAACGTTCTTCACCTCCCCCGACGAAACTTTATTATTTTTATCAACGTAATGTGAGCTGCATTGCTCCGTATCTGTATCATCTTTTGATAAAGAGAGCATGTATACAGAATCGTGCATGGTTTTTTTTTTGTACGTGGAATGGCGTTGTTGACAGTGTTGAAAGAGTTGAAATTATGGATTCCTTCCTTGGCTCCTCTGGCAACCTCGAAGCATAAATCTTCTTGCACTTTCATAACAGTCAGTCAGGACGACCCAGCTCGCTATTTACTTTTCGCACTTTATGACTTCCCAATATAGAGGTCAATTTTCACATTAACACATGCAGTAACAAGCCTCGTGCTTGTCGAATTGTTTTGGGTTACAGCCAATGCTCTCCCTCGCACTGCCATTGCAGACGTCCAAGTGTTGAAATCAACCTACAAATATAGTAGCAACCACGCTTTTTCCACACTATATGGAAGTAGATAAATGATGATATATCATCATTTATCTATACTTCCATTCTTTGGAAATGACAAGATGGTTCGGAGTTAGTTTCTCTTAAAAAAAGTATAATGGTGGTACTTATTGAATGATGCGTGTACAGTTCAACACAAACTTCTGACTTATGTTTCAAGCCAATTTTTACCAAGGAACACAAGCTATTTTTAATTTTGTTCACTGTCTTTGCTTTCGGTATTAGAGATCGAACGGAAGTGTAACGGCTCACGGCTGTGAATCGGCTTACGCGGCGGTGTAAGTGCTGCGTTAAAAACGACTGAGCCGAGTCAGTGATTGGCGTAAGCCGATACACCGCCGCGTAAGCCGATTCACAGCCGTTTGCCGTTACATGCCGCTGCTGAACTTATCCACTATAATATCGAAAACTTTTTTTTCCATTGATAATAAATTCTCAAATATTATACCATTGTGGCGACTGCTAGACGCCTTGATTTGTTGATTGCAAAATTTGGCATTGATCAGACTGAACTTTGAAGTGAACCATTGATGACATCACGTGGTGTAAATTCCGTAAATGAGACTGGTGGTACTGAGAAATCTTCTTAGAAAATTGTGATGCCCCTGTTTCCGGCACGTGTTTGCTGGCTAATTTTCGTGTGTTGAAATGTTGTGATTGTTATAGGGATGTTGTGAACAGGTACGGTCTTTCTGAAGAATGTGTTAATGGAGGCAAAGTTATCAGTCATGAACCGAGTAGGAGGATGCTTTATGAACCCAGGCCGCATATTCTTCGTCGGCATTTTTGCACTTGACAATTGCTCTTTTGTTCATTTTCAACCCTTTCCTTCCTCAATGAAATGGCCATTAAACGGCCAAGTGACGACGATTTCGAGCACACTTTTAAGAATTTCGAACAAAAGGGGTGTTAAAATGGAGGGTCTATAAAAAGGCCGCATCATGAAGTTTTTGAGGGGCTCGGGGTTGAATGACGAGGGCAGAAAAGAAATCGTGATATACGGGACCCCGGTATACCTTCTCCGCAATTTTTCCCCAATCTCGAACATCCCTCATTTCCATAATTATGGTAATTAGTCAATTAGGTGTGAGTCGGTGCTTTTGTTTGCAAATGTTGCCTATAACACGATGCCACAAAACGATAAAAGCGTAGGCAATTTTCACCTTCCAGCGTCAGCATGCTCTTCTCGGGTTGCGATGCATGGGATGGGCAATGCAGTTTTGGTATTTCTCAAAATGTTGTTCTTTTGGTCACGGAATGGATTTCATCCTAGCTGAAAGCAGTTTTGGGGTAGAATTTTGGGTTTTGTGCACGTTCCGTAAATTCTATCCCAATCGGTTGGAATCTCTTTGGAACTTATATACAATGATCCCGAGTTTTGGAAACTTTTATCGGTTTTTTAACCCTTACGGTTTCTAGTATAACGATTTAATGAAATGATTTCGATAGCGTGTATAGCTCCTGTTTCTAGATCATAATTTGAATAAAACAGCAATTCATCAACCACATTAATTAATCAGGAAAACGATTAAATTTTGAAGTTGATATCCTAGTTGCGTTATGACGCAAATTAGAGCGATTGATTTAATAATCTGTACTTTATTTGATGCATTCCGAGATAACTTCATTTCAAATACTAATCTTCAATGAAAATTGATTTTGGAATTATGAAATGATCGATATTGTAAATTATAAATGCTGATGTGGTAAATGTCCACGCAAGCGGAGGTCTGCAGTGTTTGGTTACACTCTTATATTATTTATTAATTTTAGCTGCATTACATATTTCAAACCCACATATTGTTTTGGTCAAATTTTACTTGAAGGGTAACATTAATCTGTAGAACAGATGTGTCGCAATAAGCCTTATCGTGATTCAGGAAACCTTTGATGGCTTATCAATTTCCTATAGTAAATCGTCACTAAAAAATTTCACGAAATTAAAATGGCCCGTTTTTGCTCAACGAATGCCACGAGTAAGGTCCATACACCACTAGGGGGCGCTCGACTGGAATGAGGGTAATTCTCCACAATCGCCCATATGATATGTACAACCCAATGTTAAGTTTTCCAGTTTCAAAATTTGAAGGCTTATGAATTTCCTTTAGAAAGATTTCACCAAAATATTTAATCAAAATGGCCCGTTTTTGGTCAACGAATGCCGCGAGTAAGGTCCATACACCACTAGGGGGCGCTTGACTGGAATGAGGGTAATTAACCACAATCACCCATATGATACAACCCAATGTTAAGTTTTCTAGGTTCGAAACTTTGAAATTACACAACATGAGAAAATTCAATTTGTTGCGTGCTTGCAAATTTCACTCACGCCACACAAAAAAATGCTCTTTATTATTGTTTTCATCGAATATCGAAGAAATTGAAGAAAGGCTGTAATTGGACCCGAATCGGCAAACTATTAAGGCACCTTTCTTTCGGACCCGCTATTTCTTAGATTACATTGTGTTTTTGGTTGTTGCTCTCCCATTGCGTGTGTAAGCATGGGGGTTTCGGGTTCCCTCGGGGGGGCCGAAGGCTGGCGAAACCCCGAAACCCAATACTGCACGCTGGCTAGTCTTCAAGCACCCCCACGACTGCCAAATATTATTTGCACTACGTTGATGGGGGTTGTGGTTGGCAAAATCCAGCAACGACTTGTTTGCCATCGTTTTGTATAATTACGCCTCGCGTAGTTTTCCCATCTGCCACTACTAATAATAATCGATTCTTCCCGACGTACTTTTCTCTCTCTTTTGTTGTTATTATTGTCAGTTGGAGTGTAATTATTATCACCCTTCATCGGTGCTGGCCTTTGGTGCCCTCCTCCCTCTTGTTTTCTTATCTGGAGCAAACCATCGGTTATGGAAAAGAGAAATGGCCCCAGGGGGGTTAACTGGACCTTTTAATGGATCTGCGGATATATTCTCCACCGTGAAGGAATCGAGCGAAATGGGGGGCTAGGGGTTGGGGTGAAGAAATGTAGTTTCTCACCAAGATATGGCCCATTCTTGAGTACACTGCAAATCAAAACATCTAATTTTTTATTTTAGTTGCAACAAAAATTAAGATGGCCAACTGAAATTAAGATA
>JAQGAE010003295.1:0-15109 GCA_034696685.1 Julus scandinavius | reverse complement strand
CTTTGAAAAATCTTGACGAGTCTTTGAAAAATCTTCACGAGTCTTTGAAAAATCTTGACGAGTCTTTGAAAAATCTTCACGAGTCTTTGAAAAATCTTCACGAGTCTTTGAAAAATCTTCACGAGTCTTTGAAAAATCTTGACGAGTCGTTGAAAAATCTTGACGAGTCTTTGAAAAATCTTGACGAGTCGTTGAAAAATCTTGACGAGTCGTTGAAAAATCTTGACGAGTCGTTGACAAAATCTTGAGTCGTTGAAAAATCTTGAGAAGTCTTTGAAAAATGATGTAAAAACTTTGTATATGATCTTTAATATGAAAAATGTAGTATATTTTGAACTGCAGTTTTCTTAAAAATATGCGTATACATTTGAAAAAATAATGATTTTTTCCCATGCTTTTAATAATCACGATATTGTTTTCTTCAAAAAGTGTCAAACATTTAGAATAATTTTGAAAATTTTTGTCAATTCTTTGAATACCAACATAGAATGTATACAATTTTGAATTTGAATCTGGACTATAGTTTACTTCAAATTATACATTTGCAAATTCTGCATGCTTTTCGGAAAAACAGCTTCATGTTATTACAATAATTTTCGGTTAACATTTGTGGACGCTTTCTGAAATACTTAAATTGAATTTTAATAATAAAATGAAATAAATACATTAAAACATTATAAATTGGAGAAGAAAAAAAATTACGTGATCTATTCCCACATTTCATAACGATAATAATCACCGTATTACGAAACTTTTCGGTGGAGCTTTTGGATTATTTTTTTTGTGCCGAGATGTATACACGACATGATAAGAAATATAATGCATATATATAAATACGTAGATGAATTCAGGGATGGATATATATGGGGGTTAGAAATGATGTTGGAATGTTGGTGGGTGGCGAGTGAAGGAAAACTGCATTGGATTGAAGGCTGAGAGAGGAAACGTATCTCGAAGGCGAAATGCATTTAAGAGTATTTGTATTTGAGAAATGGTGATGCGCCTTGCAGAGAAAAGTATATATGTAAATGATGGCATTTGCTCATCGTGTTACTGTCTCTCGTGTGTATTATTCTGATTTAGAACTTCCAATTTAAGTGGTGAAGCGAGTGAATACTCAATTTATTTTCCCCTCACAAACCTCTGGCAATCGTGCGCATGTAGGCATAAATGCTCGCTACTTGCATTAAGCAGCAGGAGATTTCTGCGATGCTTTCAATAATGAAACGTAAACTCATAAAAGATGCGAGGGAAAGAAGAAGAAGAAAAAAAAAATATATCGAAAAAAGTGAAATTACTCGATGACATTAGACATGTTTTATAGCGAGGAAAAAGACGTGTTGTAATCAAACTCCAAGTAGAAATGCTTTAATTTTTATTCCACCTTGACAATTAAATTTAATTGGGTTGTTAATTTGTGCTGCAAATTAATGGGTTGGAGCAGCACGGTGCTCTTTTGTCTTTTTATCATTAGTATTTTGTTTAATTCCCTATGCACTACTATAGGTAATATAGCGTACTGAATACGATGTTCTGCTTCGAATTTTATAATCGCAATCAAATTGCGCCAAATAGGCTGAATTTGACGGTAGATTAGAAAGTGCTTTAAACTGATATTTTCGTTGATAACGAAGAAAGGATAATTTGAATTTGTATACATAAAAAATCATATAAAAGACTAAAAGCATGTGTATAACCTACTGTATACATATGTGCTGTTGTCATATCTACATGCATCTACAGCCCATTGATTCCTACTGTTTTACAGCACAAAATGTTATATCGTTGAATATATTATAATTTTTTGTTTGTTTTTCTTTGAATTTTTAGGGGAATTCTGTGTCTCCAAATGACAGGGTGCCGCAATTTCGACGAAGATCCCCTGATCGCCATTCAGAGTCTAAAAAATTAAAAAAGGACGAAAAGGATCATCGTGTAAGTATTTAACACTTCAAATTTGCATGAAAACTCGATTTCTTAAGCAGAATATACCATTTGGTCGAAATTTCTTGGTTGCACTACATTGTACTTGTGCTCACTCCTCCTAATATTTCCAACTGTTATCATTTTACAAGTTTTACTTCAATTTTAGTTGATCATGTATCTGCAGTATGTTCCTTTAATGCTTGATTCATAGCCATCATATTTATTAACCAAATTTGTTTTGTGGCGTTTCTGCAATTCAATTTGTCACTCAAATGATATTTAAAGTTCACCAGTCTTTAAAAGTATACCTAGGCTTAAATTACTTGGTTGATAAAAATAAAATTTATATATTAATTTAGTGAAATATAAGCCATTATGGTTAAGCTTAAGTATAATAAGTAGAGCATGTTAAATTATATAGAGTTTAACTTAGCAGTTTAATCGTTTTCTTAATCTGTTGTAGTTAATAGGTATTGTACATGATTGACGCTATAATTGTTGTGATAACTTATCTATGGCTGTTCATTATCCCATCTTTCAAGAAAAATACATTTCGAGTTATATTTTAATTGCATCACTTGCTTTATACTTGCTCAGAAGCATCTGAAGATAATTAATGCAGTGCTACTTATAAAGTGGAATACCAAATTGAAAACATGAAAACAACCTACTCAAGTTCTAAGTTAATATCCTGTCACTGTTGTTTAGCATTTTGTATAAGAGTAACGCAGAATTATATTTTTGCATTTTTGAAGTGAAGGTTTTTGAACAATGAACGGGAAATGCCAGTTTTCCCCAATGGAAAAAACATTCAGTTTTATATTTTTTAATTAACTCCTGCCTCTTTGATATAGTACAAAGAAACTTTGAACCTTTACTGTCTTCAATCGGCAATCTGAATACTGGTAAATGATGCTTACAGAAAGTGTGATCACTACGAGGATTAAATCTATAGTTCGCCATATACATGCATGTCTCAACTATGATGTGACCCATTCCTATAGTGTTGCTGTCACGAAATGACTGAATAGCTAATGACCAAAATGCTAAACAGGCTGAATTTCGTTTTTAACGAAATATATAATAACTTAGTAAATTTTGCTGAGCTTGTATTTTCCAAACTTGACTCAACCTCTGTTCGGTGTAAATTATATATGATAATATATTCTAATGAATGTATGGATGATGTAAGCTCTGTGTGAACTTTACCGCAATTTCCTTGAAATAATTACTGCATGGCACGCATATATACAGTATATATATTTTTCTTTCAAGCAGTCGATTGATTAAACATGTTTTGTTAACTTTTATCTCAAGTGCGTTTTTATGCGTCTACGTGCGCCGATGAATGTTAAAAGATAATTAATGATTATTAATAAGTTCATTTCGCTAATTAACTTAGCAGGCACAGAAGCAGAAAGTGTCAATAATTCGCTGTTTCAGCTGGGTTTTTTAAAACTCGTAATATCACAAGGCTACATGACGTGCATGTAAACACGTAGAAACTTCAAATGTTGGATTGATTCCTTTTTTGTATTGCCCTGAAAAGGGGGGAAAAAAAGGAAATAAGCTTAGACAATCCGATTGATTTTACACGTAATACGAGTCCCAATACCGGTTAGAGTAAGCCTTCTTGGTTGATTTGGGATTTTCGTTGGATTTATCAAGAGGATGTTTAGTTTTTTTTGCTGGGTGGGTCAATCAACAAGGTATAGGAGATAAAATTGAGTCACATGTTGCCAAAATTTTTTGTTATGGGTACGCATTATAATGTTCTCTGTATAATACTTCTCTTAATATTTAGCAAATTATAACTAAAGTCCATTCATGGGTTTAAATGCTTATGAAAATTCATGCAGTTATTTTGACATAGGGCTACGTCTTCGTTTTCGGCATTAGGGTGTAAATGTAACAGCAGTAGTGAAACGGAAGTGTGTAACGGCTAGCATCTGTGAATCGGCTTACGCGCCAGAATAACTGCTTACGAGAGCTTTTCATAAAACAGTAGTCGTATACGTTCACAACATTTGTGACCATGTCATTGACACAGTGCTACTGTGATTTTGATATAATTTTATTAGTGTTTTGTGAGGTTTTGTCTTTCGCGCTTACTGTATACGTGTCAAAAAGCATTCATGCGTTGGTAACGAATTTGTATTTTTTTTTTTGCATTGTTCGTCGTTGGACTTATTTCAATTATATGCCAATGACTTTTCCATCTCCCCTTGCCTTGTTTTCGCCTTTTTCCTCAATTTAATGCTACATTGGATACTTACTTAACCATGCAGAAGTTAATCATATTGTATGAGGTTAATGTAACCCCAAAAATACTGAAGTAAAAAAAATGCTTGAAAAAGGGATGGGAAAAAGTAAAATGGGGGGGGGGGACTGAATTAAGATGGGTTGAGTAAAGAGTGGATGGAATTTATTCTACTATCTACTTTCTGGTCGTTTCCCTATTCACTGAAATGTAAAATTAGGAATAATGAAAGCTGATCCACGAAATCATTCTGGTGTACAATTGAGATGCAGATAACTTTCTTTATCTACAACGAGCAGAAGCGAAAGGAAAAGAAAATAGTTGAAAAGTGGTTGGCAAGGATCAAAAATTTCAAGAAAAATATACCATCTCCTGTTGGCTAAAAAAAGGGGAATTATAATTACTCAAGCAGAAAAGGGGAGTCGATTTTTTTAATTCATTGCATATACCAAGGCCCATCTAATACAACCACCCATAATGTAATAGAGACTTGAAAATTGCTATAACTGGAAATAAACGCAGAGAGCATAAATGGTGCATGATGAAAGAAAACCAACCTTCCATACACGATATATGTCAGCCAATAATATTATCCAAATAAATTTTGAATATTTTTACTCATTCTTCAATTTAGTTATGCCCTAACTAAATGAGGAACTAACCCGATTCAAGATGGCTGACCAGTATGTTCTGAAAGGTGTCGTGATTCGCTAATTTTTCATGTGAAGTTCATTCTCAAACACCAGTATTAAGATCATGATTCAATATTTGTTTATAAATGTATATATTTAATCATTCTGGGTAAATTATTCAGATCCTCAATTTTAAGTTAGAGTGGAAAATTATTCATGTGCATTCTTAATTCGAAAACTAAGTTTGAATTGACGTTTATGTATATATTTCGCGCCCAACTATTGATAAATTAACACTATACAGAGCTATAACGCCAGGACCTTACCCATTATTTAAGGTCAGGGCTTTTTAACATTCGTGTCGAATTTATAGCGCACGCCCTTGCTCTCTTTGCATAAAACATATACTTGAACTCATAATCTATGCAAGTTTGAAATATACTTAGATGAATATTTTACATTTCCTCACAAAATACACATGCATAATTAATTGGACTAAGGCATAGCCGTGGGAAGGACGGCAATCTGCTACAGATTTTTCAAGAGAAACAAATGTAGGTTTGCAATTGCTAGAGAAGCCTAGGGCATTTTTTATGCAAACTCGTTCATCTCGGCCTGTATTGATTTTGCCCTCACTTTCCCGTGTCTGAAACCAAGTTTATTTCAGTGTTTTTTTACTTGAAGGTGTAATGATTCGTGAAAAGATTTCAGGCCGATGTAAGATGTCACTTTCTTTTCTTAAACATGGCAGTTATTTTTTTGTTGTGCCAACATACGATTCTTTGGTTTGATCATCTAATACTTTTATGGATCATGTTTTTCATCATTTTCGCTATATAGGTTTATAATCAGCCTCATTAATTTACGACTCTGTTTAATGAACTAATACAGATGAAAGACCGAAAAATTAGGCTGACCGCAGCAATCTGTTGACCGAACGAGAACGCTTGTTTACACCTTGCATAACATGTACACGAGATTTTAAGAATTTACTTATATAGTGTATTGATTTCTTTCTCGGATTATTGACTATGAAGGGTCGTCCGTTAATTCTGTTAGGCTCTTCGTTTTTCACACGATTTTGTGTCAAATATCAGCATTCAAATTTTAATGTCAAATTTATGATGAACTTTTCTTAGAACCGACTTATTTACTTTTAGTGAAAACTTTTTTACTCAAGTATTATTTTGAAGACAATATATTATAATACTATGCTAGTGTTGTGACATTGCGAGCTCAGTATACAGTATATATCATTCTCTTGTGATTCAGCAAGTCATTTATGATCTTTTAAAATGATGACGTGGAAGACCTTTCGATGAAATCCAATCTTCGGTTTCAAGGATAAACTTCGAATTCATTGATGGAGAAAACATATCCTTGCAGGTTCTAAAAATAAAATTGAAGTGAATGGCTCGAGAAATGTAATAGTTAACTTGAAACCATAACATCACTGTCGGATTATGTAAGCAGAATTGATGACGTGTATGTAGACCTACACTAATATTGAAATATATTGCAGTGAGTTGTTTCGCGGAAAATTGTGTTTCTATACTTTCTTAGAATGACGATTGATACATCCATCAAAGAAGGTTCTTTTTATTCTTTCAAGCCAATTATATATATAGGTTTTTTTTACAAACAAAAAAAATGATTATGTAATGTATCTAAAGTATGCTGTATGTTAGCGATATGGATTACATGTGCTATCTATTTATAGTATGAATTATTATTGCAAAATTTAAGATTACTATAATGAGTTTTGCCTTATCAAGTGAAACCCTATGTAGCCTCTTGATACAATTTTTGGAAAGATTAACTATGTTTGAGTAGTATAAAGAAGTTTAAGAATCTTTAAATACCTTTAGAGAACTGAAGGAAAATTTCCTTAATTGAATTGTCACGATGTTGGTATACCAGGTTAACATTCCCATATTACATTTTGTTACATTTACTACATGTTTATGGCGAAGGATGCTTAGGCATGGTTATACTTTCGAAATAGCAATGTATCATTTTCAAAAGTGATTTTAATATGCTCTATATTTGCTTATTGTTTTATAAAATATTAACAATTAACGGTTTTGTTTTTTCAGGATAGCGATGGTGAAAAAAGCGATCAGGATCTGGTAGTTGATGTTGCCAATGAGGTCAGTACATTAAATTAAATTTTACTTTTATCGGTTTTAAACATACTACTTGCCTCCAGTATCAACATTAGAAAATGTTACTTCGCCGTATTGACATTTTATGTGTAGTATCCACAGATACAAAATGTGTGGACTTATGGTATACCGCGATGTGTTTAAAAATGCATATGCTGTACCGCTGTAGTTTACTTTAAATATTGATAATGGGCGCAGCCAAAGCTCTATTGACCGCTGCAGTTTTGTAAATGCTATGCAAGTATACTTGCTTCATTTTAGCGTTAGTATATTCGTAATTAATGTAGGTTGGGCCGATCGACAAATATTAGTTTAATACAAAATAGCTCTTCGATAAACATTGGATGCAAATTGGTTTCACTGAGGAGAACAGCCTCGAATTACAAAAGATGACTTGGTGTATAGTTATCCATAATAAGTGTAAACGCTGAATTAAATAAAAGTATAACAAATCGTGAAGCAACACTATAGCAAATGGCTACGCATATATATGTATATGTATATATATTTGCGCAGTTGGTTCTTTATTTCCAATTTACATTTTATTTAATTCTACATTTATAGTAAATGCAAACAAGAATCTCATGTCAGACTTTAATGGTTCAATGAATTTGCAGTAGGGATTAAAATGGACAGTAATTGTACATTTGCATGCATTCGGTGCATTTTACCAAAGTAAATTTTCATCTAATATGAATTACATTTTTAATTAAAGTTAAGTGGCCGAATTTGTACGTTGAAATGCTTACTGGCATCTGATAAGACTTATTTTTATCCATTTTCGTAATTATCAGTTTCTAACTGTAACTTAATTAACATCGCAAGATTTAGAATGGGAAACGTTTAATATATACGACTTCTGCAATTCAAAAGCTAAACGTGAAACTGAAAATAACATACTTCGGAGGAATATCTGGAGTTACAAAAAAACTTCCACTTCTTTATGTTTAAAAAAAAATGGAAACAACAGTTGGATGTCAGATTTTCCATTTTGCTAATGTCACACTTTAGGATCCATTGTCGCCTCCTAATGGTACTCATTCACCACGTGAAAATGGGACTGAAAAGCCTGTTAAAAAGGAACACTTGCCACATAGTCCACGGAGTGGAACATCCTCAAACGCCAGCACACCTTCGTCAAAACTGAAGGAGGTTAGTCCACATTCTGTATTTCAAGTGCATTGCAACTCAGGATGAATGGTACTTGTCAGTCTGAAGCACTGATATTCCAGTGATGCCAGACGAGAAGCTATATTCTGTTGCACAAACTACAATTAAATATTCTGACTGGGGCAAAATTGTTACTTAACTAATAGTACAGGGATGCATGACCCTATAAGTTGTTTGGATAAATTGCCATATGGGCAACTTCTGATTTTCGCCAGGTTCTTGTTAGTTTAGCCGCTCGAAAGCTCACATTAAGTACCTTTGATTATAGAGTGAAAAAGCATCAACCCCCGTTTCAAAATCAGTCACTCCTACTAGTTCCGGGTCTGCCACACCCAGTTCCAGCGGTCTGAAATCCGTTGCCAAAGGTCCTTCTTTAGGTAAGAGACCGAAATTCAATTTTTGATACCTTGCAAATCACGTCGTTTTGGCCGCTTTTTCGCAATAATTTAACAAATTGCCCACCTTATATATTTTTTAAAACCAAGGGGCTTACCCATATCTCCATGGCGTCCCTCATCCGGGTCTTGGTGGGGAATTGAATCCAGCAAGTGCCTACTCGCAGAGTATGCTTCATGGTGGGCTTTCTCCAGGCATTAACAGTTATCCACGACCCCTGGTGGGTATTCTCGCTTGTCACCTTTACTGAAAACCCCATTGCGGGTCTTAGGGCACATTAAATTATCTAAGAACTACTAAATTATACGTATTTAGATTGGGTACGATCCACATCCTCATGTCAGAGCACCCAGTATAGGTGGTCCTGGTCTTGGAGGAATCTCTGGAGGAAAGCCGTGAGTGCCTATTATTACTTTGTTTTAATGTATTCACCCGAAGATAAGTCGTCGTTACCTGTGACATTTACCGTTGTTTTAAATTGTAAATTAACAGTAACATTTCTGCAACTTTCTTCTGACATATTCATGGGGTTTTGAAGAAAAAACGAAATTTATATTCGGGTCAATACATGTGGATTAGCATAAATTATTGCTCTACAGATTTCTGATAGAACATGTTATTTTAGAGCATATTCGTTCCACGTTAGTGCCGATGGGCAGATGCAGCCTGTCCCATTCCCGCCTGATGCCCTAATAGGACCTGGGATCCCTCGGCATGCCCGTCAAATCAATACTCTTAATCATGGAGAGGTCGTCTGCGCAGTAACTATCAGTAATCCAACGAAATATGTATACACAGGAGGAAAGGTACGTCAACATACTCATTTTAATATGTAAATTCCGTTTTCAAGAAAGATAGATTTCTGAGTAGCTGGGGTATTTTTGGAATACCTGTACAATAAACTATGCAATATTGTTGAGTGTATATGAAAGTTTTGTGCATGGCCCATTATTTGACAAAACACGTAAATACTTCTACTAATTGTCATATAGGGCACTCTATATGGGGCATAAATTCCCCTATTGTATTCGGTGAGTTCATTCACTTGCACTATAAGTGTATTGTTTATGAACATTGATTATAAAGAAAACTTCTTTGTGAAATATACAATTGAAGTAAAACATTAATCTCCGATATACAGTAAAATGTCATATTGTTTGTCATTCAGTTTAATACTTTCAGGAGTAGCAACGCTTTCCTACTTCTTTAAGTGCCTTTAAAGGAAAACGCCCTTTGCCATTGTGCATAACCTCATGTTTTTTTAAAATTCCATTTATTTATTATGCAAGTCAGACCCTATATAATGTGAACGCATTACACATGAGACAATTTTTTAACACTTTTATTTGCAATTAAATATTTGGCACTTAGTTTAAAATAATAAGTCTGGTTACTTAAGTACATATCAGTTTTTGAAATAAAATGTCAGCGCTTGTTTTTGAAATTCGACAATCGCGTCTGGCTTGTGCACTGCAGACATTTAATCTTATATTCAAAAAATGTATTTTCCATGCAAATGCTTCCAAATTGAATATGCCTCGCTTGTGCCTGTCAAACAAAATAGTCGGTGCCAGCTATATTGTTTTTTCATTATAGACTTTGAGAAACTATGCCATTTTAGTGAGAACTGCATGAGTGATGGGCAGTCATTTTCGTTAAACAGCATTGCGTGTCAATCAAATCCTATTTAGACGCCATGTTTGCTGAAATTGAAAATTATTATTCAGTATAGTGAGGGTGGAAAAAAAAATCCAACGTAATTTCGGGTTTAATTTCCACGTGTGGCATTCACAGATGTGGATGTAATGGATATATGAAACAAGAGATGCCGTCGGTAATTGCGTATTTCTAAAGGATAATTTGCATTTGCATTTTTATTGTTTTCACTTGCTAGCGAAATAATTAAAATGGAATCTAGAAAGGCATGAATATTTATAAGATTGCCTATGATGCGCATAATGAGAGTATAAAAGACATCTAAAGCAGAATTATTTTTTTTTTCGTTTACACGTGCGACTATGTTGCAACTTAGCAATGCCTCATCACACCGACTTATCCCATTTGCACATTTTAAAAATGGCAGTTTTTCATATTTTTATGCGTAATATGTGAATTGGATCCTGTAGTCTTATATCAATTATTTTTCTTGTACATTTTAATTTTAGCTGTCAATTTAATCTATTATAAAAGTTAAATTACTATATTGTTGCAAACAAATCGCTTATAGATTGTTTCAAAACTTGCTTATTCCCACAACCCCATAATCAAATGTCCTCACTTTCCCATAAGCAAAATTGCTGAATTGTCCCCATTATTTACTCAGGGTTGTGTAAAAGTTTGGGACATAAGTCAGCCCAGCAGTAAGAGTCCAGTTTCCCAGTTGGATTGTTTGGTAAGCAACAGAGTGAGTCATACCAATTTTATATACCTTCTTTGACATCAAATCCAACTTTTGGAGATGAACATGGACACTGACCTTTTTCTCTTTTCTTATTTTTGGTGTCCAGCAACGTGACAATTATATCAGGTCAGTTAAATTATTACCTGATGGACGAACGTTAATCGTTGGAGGGGAAGCCAGCACTCTTTCCATTTGGGATCTTGCTGCAGTAAGCATGTTTTATTTTATTTTGGATTTGTATACATCTTCCACCCAAATCAGTCTGATCTTCTTTATAAACTTAACTTTGGAACATTGATGACCTAAAATGTGCATAGGATGAACTACTTATAGTTCAATATTTAAAAATCATAATGCATTATGACCAAAATGCCCATGTAAATTTTTAAATGTAAATAATTTTTAACGAACAGGATCAAATTTGTAACTCTGCTTTTATGGGAAAAAACAATTTCATCTTTTGCATTATCAAATTTTAACAATTTTCTCATAAAACGTCATCTGACTTGTATTGTGAATTTGTCACATATATGTAAGCCTCATGGTCCTTTTGCAACGTTTTTAGCCCACCCCACGTATTAAGGCCGAACTTACGTCCAGTGCCCCAGCCTGTTACGCTTTAGCAATTAGCCCGGATTCCAAAGTGTGCTTCAGCTGTTGTAGCGACGGAAACATTGCCGTGTGGGATCTGCACAACCAAACTTTGGTTCGACAGTTTCAAGGCCACACAGATGGCGCTAGTTGTATAGACATATCTAGTGATGGGACGAAGCTATGGACAGGAGGCCTGGACAACACGGTCAGGTCGTGGGATCTGAGGGAAGGAAGGCAGCTTCAGCAACACGACTTCACCTCGCAAATATTCTCCCTGGGTTATTGTCCTACGGGTGAATGGCTAGCTGTTGGGTAAGTTTTCTACTTTTATCATATCTTACACACATGTAATACAATATCAGTATACATGCTGGATTACTTTTTGCTGCCATTCGCGATTGTGCAGCCGGATCCTAGCATGTCTGTTGAAAGAAACATATCAACTTGATATCAGTGTTTGGAGACAAAACGCATGATTACATTTAGATAAACTTGATAGCATTGTTCAGCAAAGATTGTTTAAATTTGGGTTGACTCTGATTAATACAACAGAGAAATGATAACTTCACTATGCCCTTGTTTGCTTCCATTTGAGATACTGAGCAAATTTGCAAAGCGTCAATATAGAAAATATCAGTCGTATAATGTGACAATTAGCAAAAAAACTAACTAAAATAAACCATATTGTGGAATTTACGAACTGAACTGCAAAATTGTTGTATATTTAATGAACAATAATATTTTAAATATATTGCGTTTTACAAATGTATATCTTAATGCACATGTTAAAAATGTATTAGTCAATATGATGATGTAATGAGACTTTATTGCATGTCATCATACTATTTAAATTTTTAGAATGTTAATTAACTAAACTCGTTAGAATTTAAATCTCTGGACTTAAAATCTATATTGTTGTTAGTATTTACAAATTCTTCGATTATTAGTTTTGAATAAATTCTTTTGTTAGGTTCAGTACTGCAATACATTGGAAATGATAGAATGAGTATATTATATATACTGCAGTATAAGCATCAGTGGTTGACTGGGTCTTAAAATAATGGTTGCTATGACTACAATGGGCAAAACACTCATCTATTAATTTTCATAAAAAATAGCTACAATTTTTAAAAAATTCATCCGTGGAAAAATGGTACAATTAAAGAATTTTCTTTGTGCAAATTTAATGTACATTAAAAGCATTGAGTTACTAAAAGGGCATGGCAATTTTTAACATATAGTGTCAAATGTTTAAGGGGGCCCACTTGCCAGTCCGCCACTGATAAACATCACATAGTACAGTTTATTGAATAATGAATATAATTGTACTCGAGTTACATTTTCGGAATACGTGGATACAGTATTTGTGCACACACTCAATAAATAGCCTGTGTGCATCAACAGCACTTTTTGCAGAACATGTGTAGAAGAGAAGCGCATGCCATTCACGAAAGATTTAACGTTGCCTCATGCTGCGACATTTTGCTCTCAGCAGCCTCAAACATATTCATCGTCCTCGCTTTAAAATGTTTTGCAAGTTTAATTGAGCACGCATGCATGCTTCGTTTCTCCCTGCGGAGAGTAAAAGGCGTGGCAGGCAACAACATTCTTGTATCCTGCGAACTTGTGGTCAAAGAGGAATTTCATTGTAGCCATTTTCTGGTTGTTTTCACGACGTAGAATGGAGAGTAGCAACGTGGAAGTGCTTCACTGTAGCAAGCCTGACAAGTACCAGCTCCACCTACATGAGAGCTGCGTCCTCTCTCTCAAGTTCGCCTATTGTGGCAAGTGGTTTGTGAGCACGGGCAAGGATAACTTATTGAACGCTTGGAGGACACCCTATGGAGCAAGCATTTTTCAGGTGAGTGCATAAAACCAATTTTTTCTCTTACATTGTCTTTCGTGAATTTTTGCGGCTTGGACACTGCTGTGTGCTCGTGTTTTTAAAACCGTGTTTCGGTGGTCAGTTTTATGTTCCAAGTTTTGGTCAGCACGTCGAGTTTGGTATGCCTATCACCGTGATTTAGAAACTCTCACCCCAAAAATATTTTCACGTTGCAATTAGTCTGAAGAGGAATGTTGTACCTACCTGGCACGTGCCTTATCATGGCGTCCTTAAATATAATTCACACTATACTAACAACATTAAGTGTTATAAATTGACTATATATCTTATCTGAAGCATACTTTTCACTTTTCAAACATGGAATTGGTTTGTTTGCCTTAAATTATCATCAGCACCACCTAGTGGCGTATGGACATTTATAGAATCTCCAGCAGCCTTAAAAAGTGGGAAATGTGCTTGAATTTGTACCATCTCGAAAAAGTCTGGAATTATGCTTGGGAATGCCATGTCCAAAATGGACAATTTCTATTAATCTGGTTGGACAAATTTTATGATAATTAGTAGTTAGAAAGGGACCAGGGGATGCTTAAAATGTAATCGTTGAAATATTCCCCAACACATTTCCTGGAAACCCTGATTTCGAATTTCTTGTCCAAGATGGCCTCGTCATTTAAAAGTAATTACCAGTTGTGTTCAACTTCAGTGTATACTAATGTAGGTGTGATCGTTCTACTTTACAACACGCGTGATGTTCTTAAATGCGCTATTATCATCACGGATTACCTGCTGCTTTGTGCGACCAATCCTGTTAATTGACGAGGTCACGTTCGGCGCCCAACTAATTATTAGCATTGTCTTAAAAGGGGTAACCAGCAAAATCACGAATGCGTCATTTAGAAACCGTAATTAATTGATGCAAATCACTGCCACAATGTACGCGATGCCACAGCCATGACCCGATTTGCAGGCTCTCTCGCACGTCTACGTTTACTTTATATTTAAAAGCTGTTGCAAACACATTTTGCCATACGCATGCATGTCTGTCCATATTAATCAATTAACCCTGGCCCAGGTTTTCCGTTAAGTTACGTCGTTGACCTACTGAAGCTGATCAGCATGCACTCTGTCTGGTCTTATATATGATGGATTGTTTGTACGAGGATGGTCTTACGTATGACGAGCCAATGAATGCTGTGAATGAAATTGTGTACAATTTTTTGAGACAAAATTGGGACAAAATTTTGAGTTAATACGAATATGTGTAGCCATTTTTTTTCTTTCTGAGACTGAATAATGATATCCCAACATCAACTACCCATTTAATAAATCCAATTTCATGTAAATGGATAAATACTTTAGGGATTCCCTTTAGTGATGGCTTTCCATATATTCTTCACAAATTTTCCGAATTGGGTTGGCTCATCACTCCATATCTAAATTCCGGGTTTTCCAAAAAGAAATGGCAACTTATTAAAACTGAATATTTGTATTGGATCGTGCCATTATAAATTTTGAAAACAGAATAAAATTCTTATTCAGGGTGTCCAGCAGCCTTGAAAATCACGAAAGTTGGGAAATGTGCTTGAATTTTTATCCCCTCTGAAAAGCCAGGAATTATGCTTGAAATTCATTGTTATAGGCACCACACTCTAAACAGCAAAAGGACATATGCACATTTTAAAAGGAACATATGCATTTTTACAGACATTTGTACCTTAC
>JAQGAE010003294.1:0-15110 GCA_034696685.1 Julus scandinavius | reverse complement strand
ATATATTCTGATATGCAGCACAATATTTTATAAAGAAACAAAATTAGACCTTTTGGTCCCTTGACACCCTTTACATAGACTGGCGTGCCGTGTGCCATGCGATGAAAAAGGTTGAAAATACTACTCTATAGATTTTTTGGACCATTTTCTATAAAATTTTGTAAAATCTATTCTATTCCCGTGTGCATTTTATATGTAAAATATATGCATGTATTCAAAAACGCGTTAGATGTATTATATTGACGTACAAAATCCATTACATTTAAATTGGGAGGTTACTGGTGGCAAAGCATCATCATCAGGAGGAAATAAATGTCTCCATATTCGAAGATCCCTGCATCTTCTGGGACATTGAAGCGTGTGAGGTCAACGGGCAAACTATAGGCATACATGCAATTTTCTAGAAAATCGAATTCTGGAAATATGGCGATGCGTAACGTAATGATAACCGTGCTGTTGCACCGGATTGGTTGGTTGCACCAGCACCTTCTGCGCTCAACTGCACCAACGTCATTGTGGTGCAGGTTGTGGTGGTGCAACAACCATGAATGCAAGCCGTACCAGAAAGCCTAGACACGACCAGGATGTGTCCAAAACGTTTGTCATCAAGACTGAACAGGTCTTTGGATCGGAAACCAAAAATAATGAGGACAAAGGTCATTATTCCGAATTCCCACCTCAAGGTAGGTGTGCAGAATTTCTCATTCAGTCAAATGTTGACAAAGAAAATCTTTGCATAACCACCCAGAGAAATGGGCGAGTCCACGATATATGGGGTAACAACAAACAGCCTGTTCTCCTAGTCAATTTTAGGATTCGTAGCGCCATCTGTGATCGTGAACATACCAAAGGCGGGAAGAACAGATTTTATGTTGAAGAACAATCTGTTATTTTGAAATTTTCTTCAGAAAATAAAATCAAAACTTCAAATTTGAATTGTTTATATTGAATTATTTATATTTTAACTTAAAAATAAGTATTTATGGCGATTTGTAACGCCTTAATTAATATATGTACGCATATGAAGTTGGACAAAATTTAATGATTCTGTAATTTTCAAAAAGTGATATTTTCAATAAAACTTTTACATCTTCGGCCAACGAATATTGAGTTTCTAAAACTTATTCTCTCATCTATTTTTATGAAAAATGAGCTTGAAGAGCGTCCAAAATGGAACAGGGGAATGGGGAATGATGACTTTTCATTTTATGTTTGTCAAATTTATTTATTGGTTTATAATAAATGGGTGAATTTTTAAATTATCAAACCGAATATTCTTTAGCAGAAGATACAAATGAAGTGATAACTGCAGATTTTTGAAAAATAAAGACATACTAAAATAGTTGTTTTACATAATTTAGAAAACTTCCAGATGGGCACGCGAAGACATCATTCAATTTACATGTACATTCATTGTTATTCTTTCCTTCACATTATTATGACCAAAACCTTTGCTTTATATTTGCTGTGAAACAAATTACACATAATTATGACTTCATCTGATTTATATTAAAAAAAAATTAAGCAACTCATTTGTTGTCTAGTAAATGAATTTATGCTCCTGATTTGGTATGTTTTTGCATTGGTATCAGATGAAACAAGTCGGGATAAGAGCAAGGATGAGTGCCAACCAGAAGTCGACGATTTTTTCTCACCAGACGTTCTAATTAATTACCCCCATGGTAACAAACTGTGGAACGAGTCGTCGACTCGACTTTTCCTGAACATGTATAAAGAGCTGAAGGTTATGTACGAAAAGGGAGAAAGCAATCTGAAGCACAGGCCACGCTTTGTCGTCATCGCCGAGAACCTCAGAAAGTGCGGCTTCGACTACACTGCCGTTCAGGTAGAAAACAGGTTCAAGAGCTTGAAGCGATCTTATCAAAAGAAAGTCCTGCAAGAGGAAGTGCTCACCAAGCAAGGGAAAACTAAACCTAGCCATCCATCATCACAGTAAGTGAGGCCAGTGGAATGGTCTTGAATTGCATTAATAATATGACAAAAACCGATGAATTCACTTTGCAGGTATCATTTGTACGCCGATGACATGCACGAGATATTCAGGGATTGTGTCGGTGAAATGAGAGAAGCGGTACCCAACCTCAATGCACCGGAATTCCTCGTAAGCGACAAAGAAATTGGTGGAAAAGCAAAGAAAAGGTAGTTGGCACGCGCAAAGTTAGGGGTACTTGAACAAGTTAAGAACGGCAGCTGAGCGATTAAAGGATTCTTGGGCTGTAGTGTTGAGGAAATCAGTTTTTGGGATAGCACACTTGTCACTATTCCAATCGAGTGGGTTATGTGCATGCCTATCGGTCCTAAGGTGCAGGGGTTTGCTTCCTGGTCGAGGTCGGTTGACATTTTTACGGATGGGAGGGATTTCTTAAGTCGCGGCTCTTTTGGATGAGAGTTTAAACCGAGACACAGTGTAGATTGTTGCATGATAAGAGCCCTCGAGAGGGGTGGTCAGAAATTAGCCAACGTTAAAAATGAACAAACAAACTTTGGAGGTCTCCGGACCTCCAAGAATTGAAGTAGTTAAATGATGAAGTATAAAGCGGTATTTAGATATAAAAGTATTTATTAAATGTAATTACAAACTTTATAATTAGAATCGAGATGATTGTGCATGAATTCGTTGGTGACGAGCTGTTGAGGGAGACTTCTCACCTCGAGGAGAGCTGGGGGCCAAGAGAGTGAATCTAAGGGTCTTGACCACTACGTCAGCCAAAATGGCCTTGGGCAGTGGCCAGTGTCCCCAGTGGCTGTTGGACGTCATGACAACACAGTGTCTGTTGGAGAGCCAGAGCCGCCACAAAACTATTCCAATCCAAAAGGCTAGCTGGTTAATAACTCATCTTGCTTAATCTTGGCGGAGTACCCTATTACTTCCTGTTCCTGTTAGTTGCTTAATTACAAATGCTTGTTTCACAAAAAGAAAATTGGTGGAAATATCAACGGAAGACCACATGCAAAGTGATGGCGAGATCTCAGAATCCAGAAGTGAAGGTTACCACAATATCTTGCCAAGTTTTGTTCAACAGTTAAGGTAATGCATTCATTTACAGTGTACTTAACAGCTGGATAGCATCAACTCTTAATGAGGAATTAATATGCTTTAATCTTTGTTTGAAGGAACAAAATTCCCGAAACGATAACCTGCCCAACAGACACCGATGTATTTCCCGAACTTCAAGATGCAGAACCACCCTTTCACTTTCCGAACCAAAAAGAGACTTACATCGGAGATGCCGCGGAAGTATTACAGCAACTCAGGGACGATTATAACACTTGGCAAAAAATCAGAGAAGAAGGAAAGAATAGGAGACATCAAGAAAAAATGAAAATGTACTCGCAGATTATCCAAGTCATGACTAACAGAAATTAGAATTCGTATTTTACCTCGTTCATTTTAGTCTTTTAGCTACAATGTAGCCTGCGTCACATTTTTGTGACTAAGTCAATGTTAGCAACATATTACATCAGAAATCAATGATTCTAAATATAATATTGGAGATGTTTAAAAAATATATCTTGACCGTTTGTTACCAAGATGACTATCCAGGCTTACAGCCACAAATGATATGTTTCTTGCAAAGGTCTATACGGTTAACAAATGTGTGAACAACGAAATACGATCAATTTTGTCCTGGAAGATTTGTTCCTTAAAATCGGAGGGTTTTACTAGTACTAATTACTCTCTACATGCATTCCCATTCATTTGCCAGTCATCATTATTTTACTTTCCATCATTCATTCCATATAAGATTGTTGAAACTATCTATGTATATATTTGATCTCGGTTTGAACAAAGCGTAAATCATGTCACCCTTTATTTCAAGTTTTACTGAAATGGCATCATATTGCTATCAATAAATACAATACTCATGATTGGCCCATTAATTACATTATTTGTTTTTCTTGAAGGATTTAAGATCTTTCAGAATAATACTTAAAAGCCAAAAAAATAAAAAAACATTTCCAATGTTATCTGAAATAATCTTTACTAAGAACCCTGACTCGACGCTCATGGGCATGTGGTGATTAAACTGATCAACTAATGTCCATTTTTCAAAGTAAACGAGGTGATAGTGTATTTCCATTATATTTCATCATCATTTATTTCAAAAAATTGCATTTCAAAACAGGCAATTAAGTATGGAATTTTTTCTTGCCATTCCATTCACTTATCGACCAGATCCACCTGGTATCCAGTCTAAAAAAAAGAAATGCCTTCACCACTTGCCACCCTTCTTCTTCTTCTTTTTCTGCACCGGTTGCAGCCGTTGCTGTCGCGGACCTGCACCTGCAGATGGAGGGGTGGCATTTGCACGCGGGGAACTGGCAGTGGTTGGCGAAGGTTTTGTTGCCGTTGCGTCACTAGAACATTATCAGTAAAAAAATCACTCGTCTGTGAGCCTGAGTGAAGGGTACCATATTCCAAGAGGGATCAAGAGGGTCGGCAAATGACGTGCAAACAGAAATTTAGCAAAGATTCTGCCCTCTTACATGCAAGCAAAGCAAAACCTACATTCCAAGTCGATGTATGCCATCCAAAAGAATTGTCAAAATGTCATGACATTTTGTTCTAAGCATGCAGCGCAAGCAAACTAGGGAAACCTTGGACTCCTAGCAACAAGTTAGTCAACATAAACAAATTTAAATATATTCACTTACAGTTCAACTCCAGCTGCGGCGCCTTGGGTTCCCTTTCCTGCAAAACACAAATTAGATTTGAATAAACCATCGCTTTTAAGAATTTGTTAATGGATTTGAGTAATCTTATTGAATGATGAGAACAGCCAGTTATTAACTTATGGAAGAATTCACTCCCAATGATAAACTTAATTTCTAATTCCCTTGATATCAATTTATCAACAAGATAATTGGAATAATTTGATTTCATCTTTTGTATTTTTAACTTTCGTAGGACTTGTAGAAATGAAAATACATAACAGATTTTTCTCTCGCCATTTTTTATGGTTTAGAGCCTGTCTTGTGTCCATATACGTAATAAGAAATACGATTTAAGAAGAAAGAACAGACTAACAACAACAACTGTGATAAACAAACTAAATTGTTCAAAATTAAAAAAAAGAAAG
The DNA here is from genome assembly GCA_034696685.1 of Julus scandinavius. NCBI lineage: Eukaryota > Metazoa > Arthropoda > Diplopoda > Julida > Julidae > Julus > Julus scandinavius. The sequence continues at coordinate 10,008 of JAQGAE010003294.1, read as the reverse complement.
AAGAATGATTTACGAACCTATTCCAACGCCACGCCTGTCCTTTCGTTTTTTATAAGTTGAACGCTCGCGGCGTGGCAACCATCTTTCAGGGTCCGGGTCAACCGAAGGATCGTAATTCTTTGGCAGCTTGCCCTTCTTCTTCTTCCTTTTCCGTTTCTTGATTAGTTCAGTAGTTGCGCTGGTAGTCCCACTGCATAAAACAGAAATGCCAAAATTTAGAACTTCTCACCAAATTCAGGAATTGGAAATGGTACAGATTTTTTAGTGGCCAACATTTTCTGGTCAGTTGCTAAATATATTTACCTTGCAGGGGCTCCAGGTGACGGCTCCGTTTTCCCAACCTTCTTAAAGTATTTTGCACCCATAGACCATGCAGCTGATTCCAAAAGGTCGACATCCACGCTTTTGGATACTTCAGCTACTGGAGGTAAATCTTTGCTAGCACTGAAAGCCTAATTGAGGAAATTCAAACACAACTACTTGTTCGCAGAATCAAACAAAGATATGTGAAGAAGGATACAGCAGTGCCTTCTTCATGTCAAATTTAGAATAAGCAGTAATCAGCTGCGCCAATGTTTTCATGTCCTTAGGATAGAATCTGTAATAGACAAAACAAAGGTAACATGAGCTGCAAGTAACTCCCCAGAAATCGGGAGGCGCAACATAGGTAAAGTGGCATACTTTCTTAGTTCTTCGAGGCTTTTTGCAGCTGCTTCGGCGTCGCCGCACTTCAAGTGAAAGTTGGCATTCTCGCGCCACAGAATCACAACTTCGGGACTTTTCGGTTTATGTTTCTTGTACCATTCCACGGCTTCGTCAAGTGATTGGGCTGCAGATGCCTTATCCTCTATGCTCATGTATAGCGTTACCAAAGCTGAAATCTGTAATTATCCCTAGCATTACACACTTGCACATCTTAATACAGTGGAACCCCGATTTTACGTTGTCTGTTTCGTACGTTATCCCGCTTCTTACGTCATTTTATGCTGGTCCGTGGAAATTGCCTATATTATTTGTAACCCCGATTTAACGTTTTCCCGTTTCGTACGTTTTTTACCGCTGGTCCTATGAAAACCGTAGAATCGGGGTTCCACTGTATAACCAAAATTAACACTGAAGTTCAAAACTTACAACTCCGGGCTTATATGAAACGTCCCCAAGTGACTTCAGAACAGTGCAGGCCTGGCTCACGCGTCCTTCAAAGATAAAGATAACAAATAATTTGATACGTGATACTTCACTGTTAAACGGGTAAAAAACACATTAGGATTTGTGTAAAAAAATGGCTTTCACGCTGACCCTGTGTCAACAGCAGTTGAACTAGAGTAAAAGATACATTCAAATTATCTTTGTTTTCTTGGGTAAACTCTTCCAAAATTTCAACGGCCTTGTTTACGTTCTTTTCACGACAGTGGAGAGCTGCTTCTATCAAGACAACTTCGGCACAGGTTGGGTGTTCCGCTTTCAGCGTTTTCAACATATCCTTGCATTGATCACCCTAAAATAATAATTGTATAAATTAGTTCCACATTGCAATAAGGATAATATAGTCATTAGTGGAATTTATATTTATTTTTCAAACAAGCGCTGCAGCATCAGTATTAATGTTTCTGTGCGATGCAATTTATGTATAACATCATTTACAAAACCGATTTGCCGTTGATCAATTACCTGATTTGTATACATATAAAGAAGACACTGGTTCAGTGTGATAATCTGTTGTTGCTGGCTTGTCAGCTTGTGCTCAAGTCCACTAGCTGTGGCGGTTTTCAACTTTTTCTTGGAATCGAAAACGTTTTGATCCTACATGAAATTAAAAACATAAACGTTAGTGTACGCACAAAAAAATGTAAACAAAAATTTAACTAAGAGTTGGTGAAAAATACCTTGTTAATGGAAATGATGTTGTTGGACGCCACGGCAGATAAGCCAGCATCGGTTGGTCTACAAAATATCCGAAAAAAAAGCATTAATTCGTTGATGAATCAGAAGATTGGATTCTAACAGAATAGCTCTACAGTCTAATTTCTCATCCCAGAAAGAAGAGAACTCGAAATAAATGTTACTTTTGTTTCAGCACATTAGCATATAATTGGGCAGCTTTTTCCTTCTTGCCCATCATTTGAAGTGAGTAGGCACGTTGAACTCTACAAATACAGACACTCGATAAAAAAATCTTATAATAACAAGCATCCTGTTATAAATTTCATCAATAATGCCAGAAGCCACTAATACCGTATGATTCCAACTTCAGACTCGATTTCATCTTCTGGAACATCATCTTCTTCCAGGGATTTCTTACACATTTCTGTAATAATTAAATTTTAGGTTCCTTTAGACATTGTTCAAAGGACTTTGAAGTTGAGTTTGGAAAGCATCTACACACCTTCTGCCTTCAACAATTTCTCTTCCGCTTCTTTGTAGTTTTTCTGGGCTACGAGCGAGCACGCTGAATTGTAAGTTAGCTCATACGAATCCTCCCGTGTTTTCGATGCATCTTTTGCCAGTGCACTTTGAGTGCCGTGCATATTTGCTATTACAGCACCTAAATTTGTCTCCCTTTCATCCTCGTAGTCGTCCTACAATTGCAAGTAACTTTGAATGAGCAATTTAATCTAGCGAGAAGAAATGACAAGGGGTGCCAAAATCCGTAATGTAACATGAAGTGAAAGGAAACATAAAACTAAAAAAACTTTGATAACTAATGGTCTAATTAGAGGGATTCTGAAAATTAGTCACCAATCCTACCAACTCAGACATATTAAGTTATCTACCAGCCAGTGGCATTCGCTCGATATTTGGAATAGCAAAAATAATAATAAAAGACATACAACAACAACAACAACAAACAATTCCTACCTGTGAATTTTTTATTAAATCTCTGTAAACTTTATAGCAATCGTCATACTTTTCTAGTCGATAAAGCTACAATAATATAACAGAAAAAAAAACTTGTCAAAACTTGATAGTTAGATAACATAATTTTCCTTGAACAGGAAAACAAGTGAAATGAACTTACCACTTGCGCCTTTAACTCCTTTATTTTATGACTGGGGTTGGTTACATTACTTAAAATATCAAATGCCTCCTGTGTTTTGTTCAGTCGATATAGGCAATATGCCTTTTCAAAAACCAGGTCGCTACATTGTAATACAATCAAAATTTAAGGTATTTCAAATACATCAAAAATACATTACAGAATACTAGGCTAGATTATTTGGTATAAACTAATTGAAAACATGCAATCAAGTTGCCTTCTTATTTCATATATTGCAATTTCCATAAACTCACCCAGTTATCTTGGAATTTTTGTTGATAGTGTTCGCTGCCTCTTGGAACTGCGATAGCTGCACCATGCACACCACTTTGCAGTGAACGGCTATGGGGTCCTCTGGGGTTTGTTGAATAACTAGTACATTCAAATAAAAACAGATGATGCTATATTTGTTACATGGAACACCTGTAATTTGTTTTGTCCTGTGATTTTGCATGTCAGCAAAGTCAAGACTTGCTTGTCTTGAGTGTACTTTACATTAATAACCAGTGTAAGGTGGCAGTTAATTGAGTGGTTAACTGTGCACTTTTAATGCTGATGTATGAAATTTGTCCATCAATAATTTTTTGTTGATTAAGATTTATTAATCAATCCTCGCTCGTAATCTGTTGTAAGAGATACTTGGGTTGGATTCCCATAAGTGCATGGTTTCCCAACAAATTACGAGATGGCTCTTACAAATCTCTGCCCAAATTGTATGTCAAAATATGTAGTGCTTTCCCACAGCACATTTAAATGGCAATCAGCCATGCAGACAAGACCAGCAGCTGTAGCTGCACTCTTCCGGTGGTCAACGAGCTGATAATTTGTTTGGATAACCAAAATTTGTCATAAAACACTGACAATTAAAGGTGATCAAAATCTCGATTCCTGAATTTTTTTTTCCCTAAGAGCACATTGATCGAGTAGCGCGGATGTATGAAACGTGTCATTCCATAGCCATATGCATGACCTGAAATTCCGATAAAACATGGGGCGATTCCTAAGTTTTAATATTTTAAATATGGCGAAAATGAATTTACGTACTTTTATTTGCTGTTTTAAGAGCCCGCTGCCACTCTCCATTTTGTCCAAAACGCGCTACGTCCGAAAACAAAACACTCACATTAACTTTGCCTGCCATTTTCAACGACAGATAGTGACAGCCGGTAGGTGACGACATCTATCGTCGAATTTACGCAACTCACCAGGCGGCAATTACAAATTTAATTAGGGAATTAAAATCAGTAGAAAAATCGTAAAATTAAGATTAAGGCCGAGCACAAGTTGTAGTGGACACTGGATTTATTCGACTACGAGAAATTCAAAAAAGTATTTACACCATCATTGTCTCCATCTCGCTACCAGTTGGACTGGTTATTTATAAAGAAAAGAAAAAATATGCACATGTCAATATAGATCAGCATAGTACAGCGGCTATTAGCGAGCGGGAACAAACTGTATATAATTGTTTATATATATTAAATAAATAATGTTTTAAAACAAAACACATAGCAAAAAAAAAAAAAAAAAAAAAAAAATTATTTGCATGGCCATACATTTTATTGAAAACTGGAATGCAAGTTGGATTAAATTAACTCTCGATTCCAAATAATGTGGAAATTAAATTTCTGTATCCAGGATACAGTTGAATTTGCATATCGACATAAAAACACAATTAAGAGTGTCCAATAACCGGACTTCACTGGAAAAACGTGGGGTTTCAAAGATGTTGAATTACGTTATGTATCACGGCATTGCTTGTTCTCGATCCCAAACTGCCGATAGGCATAAAGAGGGTCACATGATTCCGTCATGCATAACGTCATCAGCATCGGGCCCACTGCCTGCACCGATATTGCAAAGGAAACGTTCGGGTGTTTTGGTATAAGAGATTATCGCTGCGGCTAGCCCTAAAAAATGCGAGCGAAGCGCCCATTCGTTGCTATGCCCTCGCTTTAAAGGAAACGCTTGCTAGGGTGACTATTTAGTTCACGTGGAAACCGGTGTCGATCACTTGCACGCGCGCGCGCTGGAAACGAGTGATGGTGAGAACGAAGCATCCCAAAAATAAAAAGTTCTCTCCGAATAAGAAATGGAAATTAGTTAGACGCCCAAATGATAAGCGCCAGAATGAGGATTACCAGCAGGCAGGCGGTGAGAAGAATGCACACCTTTCTGCGGGCAGCAGTCTGAAAGAATGAGCAAAGAAGGAAATGTGCCAAACCGTTAAAAATCCATCCTAGCAAAGTTAAGAATCAAACATTCCTTTGTGTACCGTGCGCTCGAGTATGGGAATCTGGTAGGGAATTTACATATTCAAATCTGCGCGATTATTTCACGGAAAATACAACAATCGTGATTATGATAGCTAATATAATCACAGCGATCACGGCAATGATGCACATTTTCCGGCGGGATGCATTCTGTAAGCGTGTTCAAAATAAAAATAAATAAACAAATGCAAAACATAAAATGCTTAACTACGTAAAAATGCATGCTACGAAATAAAGTCGCGTTTTCTCAGTTAAACCACCATTCATCAAATTCATCCATATCACATATAACCTTGGAGTTTCGATAAACGTCTCAAATAAGCAAAAGCAATAACATACATGCACATGTCACGTGACATTCTGTTTCAAAGCTTAAATTGAAAGTTAATCCGATGTGACAGCATTTTTGAAAAAAATACAAAATTACAAGCAATGCAAAACTCTGGCAATTACAGTATATTGTCGACATTCAAGTAACATTAACTAGGATAATAGATATGCTTGCCATTCTTTAATTAATAATGTTTCTCATGATGCAGCTTTGGAATTAATGAACTCTAAACACCGGGGGTTGTAGCTAGCATTGCATCATACACCCATACCTCACTTTACGGCCTATATATGTTCCGGAAAAGTTGGCCGTAAAGCGAAAAGCCGTAAAACGAATCAATTCTTTCTGCATTGTGATTTTCATTTTGTTCCCTTCTTAAACGAAGTGAAACCCCTAAGTTGTTTTATTTTTAGCTAACTTCGACCTCGTTTGTGCAAATTGGGGTAACTTATCACATTTTTTGGCCACTTTCTTTAATTACAGCATTTTTTTTTTGGCCGCATAACGAAACATTGTGAGCCGTAAATTGAAAAAGTGACATAATTAAAAAAGGCCGTTATAGCGAAAGGCCGTATAAAGAGCGGCCATATAGCGAGGTATAGGTGTACCGTATGTATACAAACATTTATCCAATATTTATCTCTATTAACTTTTTTTAATTAATTTTGCATAAAATCCATGAATGAACAAAGACTAACCTGATGTTTCTTGGCCTGCTCCAATTGCTGAGTGCCATGTTCTACCTGCACGCTTGCGCTTTCAATATTTGCCTCTATACTATCTATAATTGAATAGGAATAAAACAGTCAGTTTGTTTTGATATGGAAATCCAGCAGCGCATAAGTTTGGGCCATATTATGCTTACCTATTAAAGAACCCTGTTCGTGAACCATCACAGCGAGATCCTTGAAGATCATATTAACTTCCACGATGTCATTCTAAAATGGGTTGACGTGCATTACATTTTGTAACAAATGGATATTGCCAAAGAATCAAAAATGATAGAAAGGAATAAATGTGCATGCTGTTTCATCTACCTCAATCTTATGAATTGCTTGCTCTCGATCCCGCAGCATTTCCAAGTTGGCTTCTTCTTCTAGCTGGACGGCCATTTGATTCTGGATAGGGCTGCAAATTGGGAATTTTGGGATTAATTAACAGAACTGCGGACAAAGCTTTCGGCTTAACACAAACCCAAAGGACGGCTTACCTTTCTAACTCTATCAACTGTCCACCGTGACTATTGTAGCGGTCCTCGCCACGAGAATATTTCTAAATTAAACAACGAATGTGCTATAACCGTGATGCCCACTTCAACATCATGCAACCCAATTTGTAAAATGGAACTAGCGACTCAAAAATCTCGCAAAATTTGGTTATTTTGAAACCATTTTAGGAGCAGAATTTATAGTGCTTGACCTTTTTCTTAACTATATGATTAAAACAATCCACTTTGGCAAGGAAATGCCAAATATCTGTCACAGCTATCAACAGATTTGGTAGGATATTTTTGTAACGACGTTGCTGAAACAACTTTTAAAGTTTCATCTTCCTGTGATGACTTACCGACCGCATTCCTGAATCAGCCCTTGTCCTTTCCACGCTTTCCTTCTCTTTCTGAGCTGCCAGTTTCTGCGTTTCCTGAAGAGCACTCAATGAATCTGAAAAATCACCTGCTAGCCGCTCTCTTTGCATTTTCCACTGTTTCTGTTGATTGCATAACAGTATATTTAAATTAAAAAATTGCAATGACCAGAGTTAGATTTAATGTAAAAGCAAACCTAATAATATTGCCACTATACCTGCTCGATTGAATTACTTGGCAGCTGGATTAGCTGCATCTGCTTCATATATTTATTGGTGTCCTTCGCCAGTTGATTGGTATAGTGCTGAATTTTATGCCTAAGAATGACAACCACCTTAAATTAAAACGAAATTAAGATATCAGCATATTAAAGCAGAAAAATGTTTTAAAAAAACTCACAACTCTGCTCGTAAAGTGTCAGTGTCTTGTGATGTTCCAAGTTGATTAACCATCATCTTCATTGAATTTACTGAAACACGATACATTCCTTTTTAGACATTTCAAAAATTACATGCATGTGAGTAACAAACAACCTTATGTAAATTATTTGCAAGTGAAAACAAATAAAGCAGAACAATCAAAATCTATTTTGACTTTCTTCAAGAAGCCAAACAGATTTTCTGGCTACGAAAAAAAGCATTATATCCTATATATTCAAATACTGTTTACCACTTTGAGAAATCTTTTGAATATTGGAAATAACGACATGTGATAGCCGTTTAAAATCTCCTTCTCCATCTGAGAAAGATAAAAAAAAAACATTCGTTAGCATCTTTGAATGTATGATATTTCGTCTTACAAAAAAAGCAGAGATTTGAACTTCAAATTATGAGCAGTTTTACTAACCTGTGTTTGCCGTGGAATGGTATGCCGAATAGCCAGCCATCGTGATTGTCAACTTAGTTTATATACCAAATCAGTACAGGAAGTAACTACAAGAAACAAATAATAATGACTCATGGGGAAGGTAAAAGCACATGTTCTAAAAAGTGAAAATCACCTGACAATTAATAATAACATAACTCAGAATCTGATAAGTTTCCAGAAAAACGGTCTCGTGACATTTTCCTACCAACAGAATGTATGAAACCACAATAAAAACCCAACATCCTGTTTCCTCTCAATGCTATTATTTAGCACTGAAAGGAATTACCATATTTACATCTAAACTAAATCAAAAGGTTATCGACAAAACGAACTGTAAGTGAAATATGTCACACAACCGTTATTCAACGTTCCAAGCAGACCTTGATCAACTTTGATAACATGCAGTTTTCCAGCTACAAACCTTATCTTTGAGAACATCGTTTCAAAGAAAACCACGAAAGAATCCTGTTATGCAACTGAACAGTTGTCGAAAGATTCAACTGTCATTTCAATTTATAACACAATCTTGTCGTAAGTATATACGATTGTCAATTAATGGAAGCTGTTGATACAGGACCTTGTTACACTAAATTAGCTGTTCGTATAATGCAGTACCGGTATTATAGGTTTCAACCATCAATTAAATTACATGGAACTAACGAACTGGTTTTCATCAAGCTGGAAACTAACCAAAATGTGATTCCAAATTTCTACACCATACAAAGCGAAACGTTTCGAGACCTTCTCATATTAAAGGCTGGGGATAAACGTGAAACGCAACCCAGTCAAAGGTTTGATGATAAAAACAAAGTCATTCTTCACACCTCAGTTAGAAAATTCGTTGAATCGCGATGGACATAAAAACAAAAGTCAGCTATTTGTCGGTCAAAGAATCCTAGGTTTCTGTTTCCAACAATATCCAATATTCACATATACAACAATCAAACCCGATTTACGAACGAAACACAGAAATCATAACATTAACCAAATGATAATCTCATGTATTTAGTTACTACTCACCTTAATTTCATACGATTTAATGGAAAAATGTATTGCCAAAGGCGCAACAAAATACTTGAATCACTTGATCACAGCATGATACGCCTCCTGACGTCGATTAGATGATGTCACGATGAAATCTAGTTCCGTGTGACCAGATAACGATGCCGGGATATGTAGTTATGGCGGCAAATTCAAAAGGGTTTGAATTGTTATAGCATTATTTTTTGTTTACATAATGTTTACATAATAATACCATCTGACTATTCTAATTTTGTTTAAATATTTTATCAAAATTGTTATACTTATACATTCTTAAGAAACGAGCGATTTGTTAACTTTGAATACAGATCAAAAGCAATCAAAATTATACCTTAATCACTGTCAATGTTTTTTAAAATTGTGGCACGATAAGTTTACATTCGGGAACATGGAACTTTAGATTTCTTCTTGAGTTTATTTTAATTTACCTTTTTGGCTTACGTGACAATTTAGAAACCTAAAATTTAAGAATTCCGAATTGCGTTTGTACCAATTTTCATAGAAAAAATACCGGAATAGTACATACAGGGTGTATAAACTGCACATCACATTACATCCCAAATTCTTTTGTTTTCATACAAACGGTACCTATTGCAAATTAAGGAAGTTTACTGCAAAATTATTGAAAGAAAATGTAAATTTTATTGTCAAATATTCCTTGATGAAATGTGGCTCCTGATGGTCTGTGAAATGGTTTATGATGGTTTGTGTATAGTTGATGATAAATCAATAAGCACACAACTATTGCAAATATAATTGCAAATTTGGAATCATAAGAGTTTTTCAATCAATGACAGGGAAAACCAAATTTACAGTAGACACTAATGACAAATGCAAATCACCATCATGGAGATGTCGCAAGATACCGCAATTT
>JAQGAE010003293.1:0-15119 GCA_034696685.1 Julus scandinavius | reverse complement strand
TTGGTGGGTTAAAAATCCAATCAACGTGATTGGATTAAGTTAATTTTTTAATTAAGGATCATAGCGCCTGGTCGCCTACCAAAAGCAAGTAACGCAACTGCATTTATGTGGTCACTTTTAGACAGTTTTATAGACTTGTTTAATAACATAAAATTTTTTTAAATGTTTGTGGTGATATGAAAAAGACACATTTCCACTCGTCTTTTAGTTGTGATTTGATTATATGCACCGTGTTCCGTTATGTCTTTATAGCATAAACTTTATTAGCCTCTCGCACGACTTAATTTAATTATGATGAGCAATTAAACATTTTAACACACCGTTAAAGCACAATAGTTGACATTAAATAACGTCTTGTCAGTAAAAGTTATCTATCTGTGCAAGGTTTTAATTTATGCAGAGTTTTACGCAACTGGTCTTTTGCATTATTTCACCCTTACCCCTCCCATCCCTTTATTCTATCAAATCCAAAGTAGCACTTAACTGTATCCGTATAGTTCAGCAAACCGTTTAATTATAGATATTTCACGGCCGGGCTTCCTCTGTCCTTTCCTTAAAATTGAATCCTATCTCGACAATACGTGTAATTACAGGCTTAATTAAATTACGTCATGCAGAGATTGAATAAAACAAACAGGAAAAAAAGAATATGAATAGGTATAAGGGGGTATCGTGTATGCCTATTTATTGTATACTTACCCGGGGTTTTGTTTGAAAAATAACTATAATCCATTATGTGGTGGATGACATTCAAAAGCCCAAACATCGCCATGTTAGAATGAATAGACCAGGGATCAAATTAAAAAAGCGAGTCTATTTTATATTGTATTTAATTTATTGTAGAACAATATCGTTGTATACATGTCATTTAAGGAACCTTTAAAGATTTCCCTACCCTCGTGCTTTCTTTGCAATGGGAATTTCCTGAAGTTGAAAAACCCACAGGAAGTAGGAAATATTGCACTATATAGAAATTATTTTGTAAACCTATAAATCTAAAATCTCCAATGTCATTTTTAATTCATGCATAAAACCCTGAGAAAAATGTAATATTTATTTTATAAATAAGGTGTCCAACTCGCAATTGTGATATACATGGTGGCCACACAAAAAGCGAAACCTTTTTCATAAATTCGTAACTTTTATTTTTTTTTAATCAAAGTAAATCCAGTTTTGCACAAAATAGGCAACAAACGTACGAACAAAACAGCTATTTCAATTTGTACTCAGTGTCCTCCATGCGCTGTATGTGGTATACAATCTGGAGTATCTCGATGGAGAAGTTGAACATTTTCTTGAACGGTGTGTGCTGGTACACCATCTTGCTGGAACACAAACAAATCCGAAAATACTGTATATCTGGAAAAATTTGGTGCAAAAAGTGCACCGAACAAAGATTTGTGATGTCAAAGTGTTAAGATGCCGAATTCTGGTCGCTCGGGATGAACTTGATCAATCAGTAATCGACTCGTCAATTGCCCAATGGCGCAAGTCTTGCAGAAGGTGGAGGACACCGGGTACAAATTGAAATAGCAGTTTTGTTTGTACGTTTGTTGCCTATATTTGTGCAAAATCGGATTTACTTTGATAAAAAAAACAGAAAAGTTACGAATTTATGAAAAAGGCTTCTCTTGTTTGTGGCCACCTAGTTGTAGATGAATAAAAATTTACATAACATTTTTAAAAACTGGTGTCAATGTGTATACATGTGGCGCACTAATGTTTTAAATTCACGTTTTTTTATCTATATAGTATTTTGGTTTGGGCGTTGGTGCCATATGCAGTTGTTGCAAATTTAAAACAAAGTCTGCATGGAGAGGCGAGTCCTGTTGGTATCATCTTTATTTGCTGACGTTTATTGTGTTTAGGAAGCCAGCGCGTAATAGCACGCTCACTTGGCAGGAAATAATTAATTATAGTGGTTGGGATTAGCGAGTGATTCTTTCAAAATATTAGTTTGAAATTGTATAAAGGCGCGCATGGCAAAGGTGAGCGCACGTTGTCTCCTCTGTCATTACATCCCTAACCGCCGTGCTATTTATTTCGTCTATTAAAGAACATGTCTTCCTATCAGCTACAAATGTACCTTTGGCCGCAGTTAAGTGCGTGAGATATTCAGCTGAGCTATGTCCACACACAAGTCTGAGATCGGTCTCAAGTAAACGAGGTCGCCATTTTTTGGAACATACCATTTATGCGATTATGTCATGTACGTAAATGCAAAACGACGTATAGGACCACCTGTATACTTGAAAAAGTGCATGTTATACTTGTTAAACAGAGTTCGGCAAAATGTACTCACGAGTATAGCACATGAGGGGACTTTAATTTAGTGATAACGACAGGTAAATAGAATAAATAGGAGTAGCTACTGATTACGATTACAGTGGAATCATACTCTCTATAGTTTACATACATGTAATCAGTAGTCATTTGAATCGAGTAATCAAACTTGAGCAAATATGTACTCATTTGCGGATCCCAGTACTGATTACGAGTACCTGTCAAATCATTATAATGATACTCCATACTATGAATTGTATTGTAATAAGACTCGGGTCATTTGTACTCATCCATGGATACGAGTACTGATTACGAGTATGGTGGATTGCAAAAGTATTGTTCAGGATTCTCAATTTATTTTGAGCACTGAGGCTTTATTACAAGCAGAAACAATTAAAAAATTTTAAAAATCGTTATGAATGAGTGAACATAAAATAAAGCAAACTCTTAATAATTAAAGGGAAAATAAGAGCAGAACATCTGATAAGAAAAGGATCCTAAGTATAGAATACATTCATATTATAGCTTTTAGGATAACCGTCATTTCAAGTTACTCATTTTCGTTACTCAAATTACTCAATTACTAACTTAAAAGTATTTCTATTCATACTCGATTACTATACATTGTTACTTAATTTCAGATTACTTCAGTACTCATAATTTCAGACTAGGATAATACTCGAGGACATTTGTAATCACCCATTGCGAGTAGATTTTTGAAATCGAGTGCATTGTACTCATACGCTTTGAGTACATTTGCATTGAACTACTTTTGTGCATGTTGTATTCAAATTATACTCTTTGTACTCAGTATTCTTTTACTCGCTATTCAAATTCATTCAATGTACTCAATTACTGCTTAAACACTGCTGCTTAAGCTGTATATGTAAATGTATGTATCGTTGCAGTATGTATATATGCATATCCAGATTACTTTTGAAGGTATATGAAAGACACGCGTTTTTATTTCAAGTATATAATTAATTGGATTGCATGCCACTTTTAATGGATATATCGCGGCGTTATTTGCTCGGGGTGTAATTCATTTATTTGATGAGTGTACGAAAGGTGTATACAATTGCATACTATATATATAAGGGTCTCGTCGAATTTTAATGAAAAGGCTTCTCGAGAAATTCTACTTGGCGAGTTGTTTTAATTGGTTTTAATTTGAGAGGGATGACGCTGTTCTAACAACCGTTCCTGCTATTAAAACATCTATCATTTTCAAGTGGCGCAAAGCGAACAAAAAATAATAATAACACCGTCTCTGATATAATGAAGTTGGGACTATGTATACACAGCGATGCATTAACCAAATAGCGGCGTTTGTGTTCTCTGTATACGATTGTTTTGTCCAGTATGAAAACAAAGTTTGTATAATGAGTTTGCCCAAAGACGCCCGTGACGCCGAACCATTTTTCAGCTTCAATTCCGATGAATGCAGACAGATTTAATTAATTGCACGCCTTATTCATTGCAAAATAGTTAGAAAACAAAATGATCGTGCTGCATGCAGGTTATAATGACGCTGTGCATGGCTGCACATACTAACAAACTGTTAAACACATTTGGGACATCATTTCTGTTGCTTTGCATTGGTTTATAAACACCATATAGATAATGCCAATAGAAACCAACATTTTTGTAACGTATAGCTTACTTAACAAGGACCTGTTATTCGAGAAAAACATTATGATAAATATAATTGACGGAATTGGGACCCTGCTTAATACAGTTTTTAATGCATGTTTCGGTTTGACTCCCCCTGGTGGCTTATTAAATTTAGTATGGAATTTACAACCTTCCTGTGTAAAAGGTTACATTTGTTGTCACCTATATATATATACATAGGTGCCCTTTTATACGAGGAGTGGGGTCTGCTGGCATGTGGACAGAGGAAGAGGGGGATATCCATTATGGACGTCCACTTATGATGGTAATTTTCAGTTTTTCGATTTTCTGTTTAATGAAGTTTTAAAGGTCAGGGAAAAGGGAAATGGGCACCAGACGAAATGTGTCCCCAAAAAATATGCTTGAATTTTTAAAACCTCGGGGAAAGTCGGAAATTATGCCTAACTTTGTGTTAAACACCAATTTTATTTTATTGAAATTTTCCTTAGCGGGTCAGAAAATTTCCGTTAATCAGAGAAATGTGGAAAAATGTTATGGAATTGGTATAGCCAGGCGGGTGCTTAAAAATTTATTTGATGGGCCATTGTATGTTCCAAAAATTTCTGGACACCCTACTTTTAGCAAAAATCAAGGACGTCTATGAGGGGGGTGGGGGATCTGGGCTAAAGTGGACACCATGTGGACAGGGGGCAGGGAGGGGTGGAAGGGGGAGGCATCTGGACTAAAGTGGACACCATGTGGACAGGGGGTAATGAGGGGAGTGGGTGGAAGGGGGAAGGGAGGGGGGCAGTTTTTGAAGGAATTTCTGGGGCGTCCGAATTATACTTTTAATTTGAAATCGTTACAATTAAAGTTTTCAAAGTGTTTTTTAAAAGTTTCGATTACAATTAAATAGGAGTGTTAATTTCCCACACCATGTAAGATACTCGTGCTCATTATGTGTTGTGCCGGTCGAATGGTGCGCTTAATTGGTCGCAGATTAGCAATGGTTTGTCGATAAGAATCTCTTGAGATTCGGGGCTTCACACATTGGAAGAGTGAAAGATTGCTATATACGTGTCCCAGCATCACAAAAGGTTGTGACCCCAAACAAGCCGCCGTCTGTTATTAGGGAGCGCTTCTGCCAAAATCTACACCCGATGCTCTGTAATCATTGTTTGCCGGCTGACGCTGATGGGTGGGGATAATGCGGACCACGAGTTTAGTCGCGGCCACAGTGGGGCGCTACCTTCGCCAAGGGAAACAAAGGGGTTGCCACCTTGTTATTATTGTGCAGGAATGTCCATTGAATCTATAGTTGGTGAGGGGGAAAATACACACAAAAAATCTTTTGTTTTTTTGTCTATTTTGCATAAAAATATATTGGTTTTGGCGTTATTACGTGGGCTATGCACTTGACTGATGTTTGAAGGATTTGAGTTAGGAAAATCCATTTGGAAATTGGTAGGCAATGTAAATTTCAGCCTTATTTAGCTGTCAGATTTGACGTCAAATTTTGTAATAAGTAAAACTGATTTCATGTAATTTTTGTGTCAGATGCACGGATGCATTCATGAGGCGCTGCGTGCATTCAGGCACTTATTAATTGTATACCGGTACATTTGGATTTCTTTGCTGTATTTGGTTTTTTTTTAATTACATATAAAAAAAAATGTTGCATATGCTGACCATATGCTATCAGTATAGAAGGGGGAAGATTTAACGTTTTAAAAGAGCTTTCATTAAAAGCTTCCAATACGAAATATGTCTCCTTTAATTTTTCCAGGTATTTATTTATATTTTTTTCCATCTTGTTACCCGATTTAGCCAGTCCAATTATAGTACCGTTCCCACGACATTAATTAATCATGTCCTCTCTGTAATATGTTCAGAATTAGAGCAAAAAATGGGGCTGCCATTTTTTAAATGTCATGGTTAAATTTCAGTCAGGGTTCTCACAACCTGGAAAATCCTGCATTGTCAGGGAATTTGAGAAATACGTGGAAGAGACCTGGAAAGTCAGGGAGCTTTTAAAATTGGTCCTGGAATATTTCTGACCAAGACTATATGCATAATAATATGCTGACAATAATTTGCCATAAACTTGTTAATCCATGATTGCAAAACATTAAAATACAAATTAGTTTAAAATATTTAACTTACAAAGGTTTTCAAATATTCATGTTTCAATTTTTTGTACCATTTTACTACAAATCAACATGTTTGCTAAGTAAAAACAAAGTAACAAAAATTGTGTTAATTTTTCATAGTTATGAAAATTTTTAAAATGCCCTGAAAAAACCTGGAAAGTCATGGAAATTTATTCTCAAAAACTGGACCAAAAACGTTATAAAATTCCCTAACCCTGGTGAAAAAAACAATAGAAACCAATAGAGATTTCTATTGGTTTCTATTGTTATTTGGACACTTTTTTGGTTTTAATTGTTTTCTATGGTTCCTGTATTGACTTCTATGGTTTAGCTGTATTGACTGAACAATAGAAAACCATAGAAAACAATTGAAACCAATAAAACCAATAGAAATTTTCTATTGATACCAATAGTAAACAACGTTCCAAATAACAATAGAACACAATTGAAATCTATTGTTTTTTTCACCAGAGAAATTATTGAAATTGTTACACATTTTTCAGTCGCATGCAGCGCCACCTATAACTTCCGGGGTGACTTTTTCTTCTGAATGCGGCCATCTTGTGTTTACCCAACGTTCCATACAAGTTCAGAGCAATGAATACACGTATTCACCTAATCTTTTTTTTTCCCAGAAAATAAGCACAACCGGTTTCGAGGTTTGAACCCGGTATACCGTGAGGCATGCATACATTAATGTTATTTGCAAAAGAGATGGTGTGCCAATGTAGGCTTAGGGCACAAAACTCAAATTAGTGTGGACTTCAAAACTGGTAAACGTATTTTCGCGTACGGCGCTTGACACCTGCGTGTGATGTAACGCATTTGAGCTGTCCGAAATGCGCCAGAGGAGACTTACAAATTACGTGGCGGCCCCTTTGACGAGTTACGCGCGTTTTTTTTTATTTATTTATTTTTTGGCAGTTTTTATTTAATCCTGGCCAGGCCAACTTTGCTATTCTACACGCGTTGTTGCTCGCAGCCATTACGAAAAGTGGATGAAGCTCTGAAGCCGCTCTTGTAATTACAACAAGGAGAGAAATATACAAGTTTAGCCATTGCAACGTGTGTCCCAATAGCTAAAGGCTAAAGCTCATAAGCTCGAAAAATCCTCAGCTCTATAATAAAGCAAACAATATGTCGCACTATGTATATGTTTAATTGCAAAAAACACACCTTTTCGTATAAGCCGTCAAGGGCGTAATCATTTTACCTTTTCATCTTTTATGTTTGTGTATCACACTTATAGATTCGATATATACCTGACATTTTACAATTTGATTAATTCGTTTTGGACATATTTAACATATAGTTGCAGTCACGGAATGGATTTCAACATATTAAACGGTATACAGCCTCTCTTATCACTCGTAACCTTAAATCTTAACCACCTCGGTTGGGACTATCTGTTATAGCACGGAACGGGTTTATCCGGAGTTTTTATATAAATATTGATATTAATAAAATGTACTTAGTAATATATTTAATGTATTTATATTCTATTGGTTAGTCATTAACATATTTATAAAACAAATGCTTTTTTAAAAAAATTCTGAAAAATACATGTATACTGCAGAAGTATTATATATATCTATATTATAATATATGCATGGAATTTTCGCTGTGTGCACTAGGTTTATTTACATTTTATGGCTTTCGAAAAAAAGTTTTAGAGGAAATGTAGTTTTACCTCTCTGAGCCCGCCGGTTAAACCGGAGAACCGGATATAGTTGAAAATCGAATCGTATTAATTTCATCCAAATCGGTTGAAATGTGAATATGTGCATGCACTTGTTTCGTGATTTTCAGATAATTGAAACTATTTTAAACTATAGTTGAAAATGCTGTATAGAGATTGAAATTCATTCTTGGACTACATCTTTTATTATAAGTTTAGTTATAGAGAACTAAAAGAATTACTGAAAGAATACTATAAAAGAATTAAATACTGACAAAAAAAATCAGTATTTAATTTTCCTTTCTAAGAAGGGATTCGCCATGTACTGCATAAAAATGCTCATGACATATATACATATAACCTTCTCAGATGCGGCATACACATTGTATATAAATACCTTCTCAGATGCGGCATACACATTGTATATAAATACCTTCTCAGATGCGGCATACACATTGTATATAAAGTCGATACATTATCGAAATAACTGAAGTTGCGTGTTATTGTGAGATGTTACAAGTTGAGATTGTTTTCCTAAATTAAGTACATGTAGTTTTATAACCGCGGTCGATGTAGAATTTTTTTTAAAAAAATGGCCGCTCTGCGTGTTTGTGCCTGGTAATATATGCATGCATTAATTTGAGAATGAGCCCTGGGGGATGTCGTGATTAACCCCTGTTGCTCGCATTGCGTTCTGTACACACTGTAAAGTACACTTTAAATGTCGTCCATTGTTATCTCATAATAAGGTGTTTAATTTGCAAACTGGCAAGCGTTTCGGCTTGTTGACCAACATCTAACGAGCGGACATAATGCGTTACGTAAAGGAGCTCTTAACGAATAACTGACAGCTTAAAGGCATTCAACTGAAGATAAGACGAAATGGTTTTAAGATGAAAGGGGGTGGAGGGAGGGGGAGGAAGATTAGCGCTAAAAAGCAGGATTACGTATACGCAAAGGTCTTTCAGGGTTACGACGATGGGTCTTTGGAATGTTTTCACAACAATTAACCGAAGAACCCTTATATGTTTTAGCAGTAAATGGACTGCAAAAGATGGATCTGTCTTTGTCAACCTTTTTTTTACAGCTCATGGCACACGTATCTTTGCCTAAAATTGTCGCGGCACACCTGTTGAAGAAGTCTAAAACCTCGTTCTGGCATATCAGAAATATCGAACTTAATTCTTGTAAAACTGCACCACGGTGAACATAAGGTATGAAAAATAACATTATATACTGATATACACAGCAACGAAGATTACCTCCCATATATAGTTTGATATATCTTGCATGATTCCCTTAATTATATATATATTCACCGTGCATGTAAGTACCATGCAGTTTTTACAAGGATTTTTCACAGAATTTTTGTAAAACAAAATGGTATTTCCACAATGAGTATATAAGTTAATAATGCATGCATGTGAAAATCCAATTATAAGTACCTTTTGTGTTAAAAACTAATATAAACAGTAATTATTGTATACAAACAATTTTTGAAAGTGAAAATGCTATATATTGCCACGAATAAACATTAAAACGTTGATATCTGTTTTTGAAAACAGTGTTAAAAACGAGTTTGTCAGTTTCAAACTGTAAATTTTACGCCGTTTTAATTATTTTTTTAATAAAAAAACTGTTAATGCATACATAAAACACGTCCACAAACGGGATATTTAAATTGCGCAGTGCATGCGGAGAAACATTAACGTTTCCTATATATATATGTGCATGCGTTATGAAACGCGTTAGTATACCTTTAGGAGCGCCGTAATTGCCGTTTGATCCAGTTATTTAGCATGTGATGGGCGTGTCTAGTAGTGATTCTTCCCAGGAAGTCTATCTAATAAATAATGCGAAATAAGGGGGTTTACGCGGACTTATTAAGTGTATTCTGCGAGGGAAAAGTGGCGGCGAGCACTAAGTGGGATAGTAGGCTTCTAGAGTGTGCATAAACTGAGTTTGGCATTAATATATTTGTCTATTATCCCGTCGTTAATGTGTGAATCGGGTATCGAGCCTCGGCTCAGTGAATCTGTAATTGCTTTTAATACCTGGTATTAAGCGACTAGGCGGCCATTAAACGGGGATGTGTATCGTGGGGGCTGACGTTAAGCTGTGTGGTGGATTTTTCTGGTCATCGAATTTAGCAGCAGAGAAGCGCTAAAATAAGGCTTGGCTAAATCACTTATAATGACGGAGGCGTGGACATACAATGGGCTCGAATTTCAGACGCAGGATGCGCATTAAGGCAGAAAAAGCATCAAATACTAATTAGAGCTCGAGCTCTTTTTTTTTTCTTCATATAAGCCACCATCGGGACCGGAGATCGATTAAAGAGCAATTATTTGGTTTTCAAGCTGCCACTTTACAGCTGAGATACACTATATAGAAACGCGTGCAATTAAAGCGGGAGGTTACGACAATGTGTATACGTGTATACACATACAATTTAGCTTGGAAGCTAACTTTGTTTCTACATGAAGAAAATGATATTTTTTGCTGTAGCTTGTATACAGTAGAAATTTTGTTTTTGTTACACTTCTATAAAGAGGTTTGTCAGATATACAAGATACAATGTGATATCAGGTATATATATCGTATGTATATTTGTGTCGACTTAGCTGTAATCACGAAACGGATTTCATCCTATATATTTACATGTATATACATAGCTGAAAACCGGTTTGGATAGAATTGATGCAAATGTGCATACATTTTATCCAAATTGGTTTTCAGCTAGGATTAAATTCATTCCGTGACCACAGCTTGACTATAACTGAAAGTCAGTTTGGATTGAATTCAGGTAAATGCGTGTACAAATTCTATCCAAATCTGTTTTCAGCTTGGACGAAATTCATTCCGTGACTACAGCCATGGAAGAAATTCACGCAGTTGGCAACATTGAATTTTTCTCTCAAGTTTCTTTGCACGCTATATAAGAGCTGATGGCATTGTATTATTGCACTAAAAATGAAATTATCTTTAATGCGGCCTGTCAGAAATGTCAGCTTGAAACAACATACATTTTTGTTTTTATCACTTTGGTTCAGGCATCTGGTAAGTTAATTATTTATTTTTTTAATAATAGCTTATCTTGTGAAAATGCTTGACATATACTGTATATCGTATTATTTGTCAGGCGATTCATGCGTTATCATAAATTATAAGTTTTCCAAAAAAAATTACCGATTTTAACAGATATAAACAAATGAAAAACTGTGTAAAAATGGGAAAATTTCAGCATCTTTTCAAATTAGTTGCAAAGCTGGATTCCTAGATGGCGTTGTGCTATTCGGAGGTTGTTTGGTACATATCGATCATGTCTTGCTTGAATGATTTTAAAAAGAATTGCAAAGCGGGGGCTAGCAGATATATTCACCAAACCCAATTAACTGTCAACGTGACTATACGTTTTTCAACCACGCAACAAAATGGATTGTATCAATGCTGTAAATACGTGAATGCAAATAAAAGGGTTTCGAAAACATAATTGGCTGTGTTTAGAATTTACACGATAATAAATTGATTGAAAACTTTAAAAATATTTGTTCAGGCATTGAGGTTTTAATTCATGATGCCAATCAAACTAATATGTTGTTACTTACTCTATACCCATTGTGACAGGTGAGATAGCAAATATACTATGTATAGCGTTTTTTACCATTAGTTTACACGGTAGATGATAACCGTTTTAAAACAAAAAAATAAATAATGTGGTCTAAACATTTCAGAAATTCATTATAGTGTTGTCAAACTTCTTATACAATATTACTACAAGTATCGTTAAATGAAATTATTATACGTTATGAGCAGCTAACTCGGATCATGATGGTTAACATTGATTTTGTAGACATACTGGTAATGCTATAATATTGCACACTTATTAAACTACAGTGTGTAAACATAACTTATAATTATGTATAATGGTAACAATTTAACAAAAATTGCCTCAGTAGTGTGAAACCTAACCTACTATATATATACGTATATACTGCATGTGAGTAATATGACATGTCTACACAAGTATACATTCTACAGGTGAAAATATTTCTTGTAAATTGAGTTATACTATATATTGTTTTGGAAATATGGTTCTAACATCATTTAAGTTCAATTTTGGTGGTGATTTTCACAAAGGACCATTTCTTCGAAATTTCCAAGGTGAATCGGAGGAATAAGTCCTGGCCAGGTGTGGCAAATTATCGCATTATCTTCGCATGTTGAATCCAGAGGGCATGGCATTTGTGGCATTGTGTGTTCTGCATGGAGGTGGGTTGGACTTGCATGTGTTTTTCGTGCATGTTTGTAGAGCGATTACGAGCTTGTTTTACCAGATACAACCTGTTGATTGTGTTTTGTCGTCGTTTCACTGCACGCTTGTCTTTCTTGTTTTTTAAATGGAGGATAACAATTAAATATCATTTTAGCCTGTTTCAAAACCGCCATTATGCTATATATGCAAGCACCATGATATAGCCACGTTGGTGGCGCAATTTGCACAATACATAAGGTGCGGAAGCCATGCTGGGAGACGTGATTGCATGGGTACAGGGTGAACATTTTCACCCGCTTTGGTGAAGGGGGGCGCTGCCTGTCTATATAATCCCAACCAACGTGCTTTTCCCTTTTTGCCACCGCAGCGCTACCTGCGCCTTGTTTTCCTTATCTGAATATCGTCCCTTTTATATTTCTTCATTTTGGCACCATGCATGACTTTGCACAATGTGTTCAGTTCGCAAATTGTGATCGACTTTGCATGCTTTATACCAATATTTCTGAACCCAACTATCAACAAGTGGAACAGCACAAAGGGAACTGAATGATTGAACATTTTTAGCTGAACGGTAGGTGGTACAGGGTCGTTTTGATAAAAAAAAAAATAATAATAATACCAGCACCTGCATGCATGCGTGCATTGCGGATGTAAGGTCCCACACACACCTTATCAAAACACGGTTAATAATATACTGAATGCGCAGGCTCGCTAAAATGGCATTAGCACTCTTGTTTCTCATTGGAAGGTTACATTCCAAGGGTTGGAGGCCAAACCCATGTGTTCAATAATGTGAACACGTATTATTGCAGGGCTAAAAGCGTTTCCTGCTGTTTGTGGTTCAAATTTATCGATTGACCCTGTGAAAAGAATAACTGAAAAATCTACAGTATTTACACTTTGTATAGGACCAGGTCAATTTAAATTAATGTATCTCAATACATGCGCATCTCATCAAGTTAATGAAAAGTTAACAAACTTCACTAAAAACTTTATGGTATCTTACCCAAATTGAGAATATATAAATACAAATACTGTACCTTATATTTCAAATGCTTGGTTTTACATATGATTTTAGAAGATTTAGTCTGAAGATAGTGCAAAATAAAGCAAGTACACATCGACTAGAATGGATGAACGTGCTAATTAATGTATATCAAATATTTAGGAGATAAAGAAAGCCCTATAGCAGTCTAAGCTTCTGGAGGCGGTATTTTTTTTAACTATAGGCTGTTAAAAAATAATTATTAATATATGCTATCAACCTATTTAGATGTTAAGCATTCAATAGCACAAAATATACCACGAAAACTCCACCACTCCATTATTAGTGGTTGTCCGTTACTTAGCGTGTAGTAAAAGTAGATTAAAAATAGTCAGCATATAGGATAATTACTTCAAACTATAATAAATAGTGCCACTACATACATACGATGTCCATGCAGATTCAAGTACAATTATATACATAACCAGGATATGAAGAATATATGGTTATATGAATGATTTTTCAGTGGGCTTTTTACACTTTTAGCAAATACATTATATATTATATATATTATTGAATTTAATGGATTATCCACTGTTTTCTGAAATGTATATGTATATGCTTTGTTAAACGTAAGTTTTTAAACTTTCTGGGCGTGTTAAGGATCACCTTTGAAAACATCAACCATCTAGTGAAAATATTCTACACTATAAAATATACAGCATTGTTTTAAAAAAAAAAATGGTAGCATTGGAATTTACTGAAAGCATTCATGAAATGCCACCTGGTGGCTATTGCGGGTAACGTAAATTATTTCTGGTTTTTTTTAATACTCCTTTGTAGGTTTATGTATGACATAAATTTGACATGTGTCATGCCTGTTCCATATGACATTGAAACCACTTCCTCGTATAATCTTACAACGACAATGTCGGACCCCACATGAGGTGTTTGGAAATAATCTCGGATTAGAAAATTTAGATATAGAGAAATATTAGTACTTTTTTTTAAGTTGTCCATCTGGACGGAGGGCTTTTATCCTTAATCTTGATTGATAGAACTACAGCTTAGCACGTATGTAAGCCCTCTGTGCCTATACAGATTGCACGGTGTTACATTATAATGTAGTTAATGTGCCATCTTTAGAAAAATCCGATGTATTGAAAAAATGTTAATCTTTCGGCGTTTTTGAGGTAAACCTGAATGGGGACATTGTAGTATGGCCACTTTTTCCAGTACCAGTGCTTTGTACCATATAAAAGCTATATATATATAAGGACATCGTCAAAATAAAATTAAAAAATCCATTTGAAGGATTATATAACGAGACGTCGATCGATCCAGTTTCGTTACCATATAAATGCCATATTTAGGCTTACAATTTTAGATCAAGTAATTTTTGTTGTCCTTATTGTAGATATCTTATTATTTTCACTAATCCGAGCACATGTCTACAGTAATGCTGGATGGAATAAATCTTATATGCGTCACCAAAATTGAATTTAAATTTTAAGAGTTTTGTACAATTTATACAATAAATTAATGCACACTTTGTAAACTTTGACCCTTTGTGGAAATCAAGACTTTTTGATGATAATAGCTATGATTACTAATTTACTATACATGTGTATATGTGTAAAACGCATATTATTCAACCCCAATGCTATCTTGTTTACATTTCCTGGATATTATACTGAGGACCGTATAAATATGCCATATTCTCCTTATATGATTGAAAACATTTATGGTAATTATGTTGGCAATATATATTCTGTATATGATAGACGTACAATATGGAAATGTTGGAAATTGGACACATGTGGAGATATATGGACATACTCGGAAATATAGTCATTTGTATTTTATGACAAATTGTAAAATAACATAGTATATGTCTAATTTATGATATGCCCATATATGTCATTTCTGTATACTTTATGTACATATTTCAAATTTTATGTGAAACTTCCATGGACGTTTAACATTGCTGAAATAATATTTTATACATACTTCGTTAATGTTTTATTTCGTCAGATGGGAGTATTTGAGTATATAAACAATGAATCTTGATAAAACCAGAACACACAAAGTGACATCCAATGAAAATGAAAGCAGATGGAATTTGTTTATGTA